>JAJPUD010000218.1:314492-345686 GCA_023553655.1 Myrmecobius fasciatus | reverse complement strand
TTAGTGGCCCCTGTGAAGCCAGCACATCCTTTCCCTCTCTATCTCTCATCTGATATGAAGACAAAAAAATTGCCCACTAGATCTAGAAATTCAACACCTTGGGATTCATTTTCTTAATTGGTTTTACACCTCTGAGCTACATAGCATAGACAAAGAGTTTTCTTGAAACTTGACCAAGAACTGAGAGAGAAATAGCAGGAGGCTGGGAAGAAGAATAGGCTTGTCTGGGTCTTGTGAATTTTAGAGAACCAAAAGAAAAGTCTTTTTCATATACCTGTCCATTCTGCGCTTCTCTTGTCCAAAGTCTGGAAGCAGCCATTCTTCAGAGAACTTTTCTTTTTACTAGTTGGAGACTGAATCAAAACATAAGCGTGTCATGTCTTAAATTGTCCTAAGTGGAAATAACAAGAAAACAAGAAAAATATTGATGAAATATTCAGCAGAAAAACAATTTCTCAGAAAGGAAATATCACATGCTTATGGACAATTTCACCAAAGCAGAAACCAAAAAGTACCTTCCAATTTACCCAAATGAGGTCTCTAAACTGCCCCTTATTTTCCTTCATGTGTATGACAATTGTCTTTGGGGTGATCTCTTAATGTTTCTTTAAATGAAATGCTTCTTCCCATATTCTATGTCAGTATTTTGTTGGCTGCTGGTCTCTGTTTTGTATAGCAGCTGTAACCCACACATGTCTTGCAACATTTTTTATTTTAGAAAAGACAACCTGGGTTTCCTTTGGAAAACAAGTCATTTTCTTGTAAAATAACTTGCAGCTTAAAAAAAATCATAAAAAGGGGTGTATGTATATGCATCTCAGAGGAATGCTGCCTATTGAAAGAAAGAGTATTTATTTCCTCTGGTCTTGTTTCAGTTTTGCTTCTGTCAGAGATAGTGCCTCCAACCTTTAGGCCAAGTGGAGCGAGTTCACATGTTCTCTGGAGTTCAATCGCATACTGCTTTTGCTCCAACTTTCAGGCTGGCTTTATCTGCTTCAAAGGTTTGCAGCCTCAGAGTTGCTTATAAGCAGACAGCATCTGAGATTAATTGTAGGGGGTTTACTTTCCCCACCCACAGAGATAAACGCAGAGAAACCAATTTGGTAATTACTCTGTGTCCCGGTGCCCTCCTGAATTGTTCCAGTGCTAGAATAAACTAGGGCAAAGGGATATTTACCCAAACATTGGATGGAAAGATCATTCACATTCACTGACTGGGCTCAACATCTCTGATTTCCCTCCCTTTCAGGAACAGAGGGAGGGAAAGATGAACAGGATAGGGTGTGTGGCCTTGAGGCACGGTATTTGGGGAATAAGGGAGGGAGGAGGAGGTTGGAAATGTGCTTCCAGGTGAAGTTAATTGAATGATGTTGCAAATGGCAGAGTGGAAGGGTTCTGATGGCTTCACCCATGCAAGCTGGTTCATTTAATTAACTTTGAAAGAAACCACTGCAGTGTTTTATCATTCAGCCCCATAGTGCTGGGCAACCTAGAGTCAAATCAGCCAGGCTTATTTGGGGGCCCTATTTGTTTCTTTTGCATGTGTATAGTTCTAAAACTTGGAGACCCTGAAAGAGAATCTAGAGAATCAAAGAGGGATTCTATCACCTTTGGGGTCACTCTGGCCAGGGAAATCTCAGAACTAGTCTTAGCATAGACTATGGATGTGAAGCCAAAGGATTAAACCAAGGAAAAATGGAAAGATGGAAAAGAGTTTCAATGGAAAGGCTTCTCCCATTCTCTCTAAGAAGGTATATAAACAAATATAAAAGTGAAAAGAACCTCTGGCACCTGTTAGGGGTCATTAAAAATCGGCCATGTACTGCTAATCTGTGATCATAAAAAGGCCATCTGCTAATGCTCAAAGGTCATTAAGATACCAGCCGTGTTTACTGTGTTCTCATTGGCCCAGCAGATCATTTCTGAGGAAAGAGGGCTTAAATGGTTATTACAGTGGCGCCTGCTAATGCCCCTCTAGTTAAGGGTCTGTCAGTGTTTCCATTATAAACCCCTTACTTTCAGGGGTTTATAATACAGCCATAAAAAATCAGACTAAGGTGGTAGATGCTTTCTTTCCCATATTATGAGTGATTTCTTTGGTGTGTGGATGGAGGGGAGAAAAAGTTGATACAAACCATTTTTACTCTTCTGCATGAAGGGTGTGTGTGTGTGTGTGTGTGTGTGTATTTAAGAAAGAGAAAGAGAGAGAGAGAGAGATGACAATCTTCTCTTATTAGTCTCACTTCACAATGTTTGTTCTTCATCGACTGATGTGCTGGGGATAAGTTGTACAAGGGACTTATGATGTGTTTTTCCTAGAGATAACCAACATTCCCCTGAAGGCAGGGATGTTGACTCACTGGAAAGTGAACTCAGAGTCTCTTGATGCAGTTGAAGAATATGGATGGAAATTAGGCTCACCAAGGTTACAACTCTTGCAATTTTGGGAGGATGGCACACAAAAACAAGTCCAAGAAGGTTGAAGCTGCTGGGTCTATGCTATGCTCTGTATATGCATGGATTTGAGATAAAAATAAAATACTAAATTTGGTCAATAAATGGCTTTAACTGGGTAAAATAAAGATCATTATTAGGTTAGATGTATGTGTAGAGTGCCAATTATCAAGTTTAAGTCTATAAATGGTCTAAAAATGGTATGTTTCAATATTCCATTTTCTCCCTTTTCATCCTTTTCCCATTGTTATGGAAGCAGCTGGAGGAAGTTGTACAGAACTGAAGGTCATTTTGTACATTTCTTCATTTTATGGGTTGTTGAACCAGCTTCAATATATAACTAATAAGCTTTGAGGAAGAACAGGAGTAAAAGATGTCATCAAGGAAATGTGTGATGGGAAAGGAAGAGTTGGTCCAATAATAATGGTTAGAGTCAAAAACTACACAATCAAAGTATTATCATGATAATTCCATGATGTCAAGAGAAAGTGAATATACATGGCTGTGCGCTTATAGGAAGACATGGGCATGAGTCTCATGGGATGAGCAGCCATGGATGGATTCAGCTTGCATTGCTGAAAGGAATTTTCCATTTTATGGAGTTCATATCCATCTGAGTATTGGTTCAATCATATGACCTTTAAGGTATCTTCTACCATTAAGTCTAGAGTCTTCTGATTATCTTTTCCTCTCATTGTTGTATATCAAATTGAGCTTATCATCACTAATTATCCCTCTTCCCCCCAAAAAATCTTTAAAATTTATCTCTTTCTGTAGAAGGTTTAAGTACTCTTCTAGTAAATGGGGCTTATAATCTAATAGTCACCATGGACTCTTTCCTTTTCTTTACTGCCCTCTCCACTAATAATTTCAAGAACTTGCCAACCCTACTACATTGGCTTTCCTCTAAACTTAGTATTCCATCTCCATTAGAAGAAATCATCTTCACACTTTATTTTTCTTTTCAGAATCCCTTTCTACCATAAAGCTTACATTCTTAGAAATTCTTCCTTCCTTCTTTCCTTCCTTCCTCCCTCTCTTTCTTCTTTCCTTCTTCCCTCCTATCAAATTACCCTATAGTTTAAGTATCTCATACTTATCTATTATATCTTCATTGCTCCCCACTCCCTAATAGAGTGAGCTCCTGTTCAGAGACTATTTAGTTTTTTGTCTTTCTATTCCTTAGTACTTGACATTGAAATTTAATAAATATTTTTGAGTCAAGTCACATTAAAAATACTAATGGTTTGGATGAATGTAATCTCTTACCTTTCCCCTATTCTGTCTATCTTCAACTGCCTATTGGACACTTTCACTTGCATGGCTCATTGACATCTCAAACTCAACATGTTCAAAATGTTGGAATTGGAAGAAGAGGGGGAAGATTTTTCAGTAACCTAAAACAAACTAAATTTTTCTGAGTAACTTGGTCAGATTGCCAGGAAAGTGTGGCGAACCTGAGGGTATTAAGAACAATAGAGCAAATAGGTAAATTCATTGCCATGTTTTCCAGCTGAGAGGAAGACTTTGTTATTTACAAAATTGCAGTTTTCCTTTCTTTGTTGCTATTCACATCATCCTATTATCCTCCTTAGAAAGTAAAGCCAACATGAATTTCTTGTATATTAAACATCTAGCTGAGGTATACATAAGTAAGTTATATAACTAAAATTCCACCTCACCCCCCTATCATGCTTGGGTAATGAAGAGGTCTCTTATCAGTGGGTAGTCTGACAGTCCATATGTTCTGCTACCTGGACACAGCAGGCAAGGGAAGAACACAGCCAAATGCTCAAAATATGCATTTTAGTGATCTTGCTTATGTAGATGGGCAGGTATATAGAGACTGAGATCCATTTTTAGGGTTAACACAATCTCATGCTATTAAATTGGACTAACCAAAATTCAGTGTTTTTTTTCTGAGATTTTTCATATTTAAAATGAGAGATTATTTTGTAGATTCAACCTTTATTTTTGATAATGTCATTATCTCATCAAACCCTCTCAAGCTTTATCTCTGTTGATTAACCAGATTCATTGCCTTATTTGTAAGAAGTTCCAAGCATTTAGTGAACTCTTTTCTGAGGCCAAAGTACCTTTTGGTGAGCTCTGAATGGGATGACTAGCCACCGGACCTCTTCTATACTGTTTTTAAGTACCAGTGAGATTTTTTTTTTTTTGCAGGTTTAAGGCACTACAGGTGACCAAGAAATTGATGAATGAAGTCTCATTCCAGGGATGTCAAATGTGAGTTTTTATTGCGAAATTCAGCTCCTGTCATCTTGTCTTTATGCATGTTATTGTTCTGAAATCTAAATTGGATTCTATTGAGTTCTATCTTTAGCTCTGTCTCTGAGTGGCATTGGATCATGGTCTTTTTAGGCCTCTGATCTAGGGTTTAATTGAGTCATCATTTCAAAAAATTTCAGAGTTGGAGGAAACCCCGGTGACCATCTATCTAGTCTAACCCATACCTGGAAATTACTTTTTTCTACTCCTTTACTTTAAAACCTACATTGAATGCCTATCTATTATCTCATGGGGCAAACCTTTCTAAACTGGGATTATCTGTAGAAGAGGGTTTTTTTTCCTCTGTAGAAAAAAATTAACTCATTGAAGCAGGAATCTGGAACCTGGTAGGGACTCAATAAGATATACAGTACCCACCTAATATTCTTGACAGACTAACATTCTTTTTTGTATTGAATTGATTTGAATTTAATAGTTCTATTATAAGGAAAAACTTCCCTAAATCAATCTTAACTTTTTTTAATAATCTCTACCTTTGGTTCCTGGTCTCTCTCTCTCTAGGCACAATCAATTCATCAATCTGTCAAACATTTAGAACAAGTCTAATAGCTGGTCCACCAGGCAATCACTTCAAATACTAAGAGACAGCTATCATGTCCACCTTAAGTCACTTCTTCTCAAAGCTGAACTTTCCTGTTTCTTTTAGTTGATCCTTATACTGTATGAACTTAATTACTGTTATTCTACACACCCTCCTCTAATCATTCTCCACCTTATAAAAATATTCCTCTTTAAACTTGGTGTCTACACCCAACACTACAGATGACAGGGCAGAGTCTAACAGGGTAGGGTATAGTGAGACTCTTATTATGGCAAAAAAATAAAAAACAAAAAAACAATAAACCCAAAACAATAAAACCACCAAACCCAAAACAAAAATTAAAACCAAACCCTCCAAAACAATACCATGAAATTATTTTCTTCCTCTTTGTAGAATCTACATGAAATTTCTTCAAGAGATGGAAAGCACAAACGTATGACTAGCCAGTCAAGTATGAAGGGATCTTGCCCCTAAATCCTCTCATTTCCTTGAATTTGGACTATATTTGCTGATTAATCTCCGGGATCTTGGACTTCACTCAGTCTTAATAACAACATTTATACCAACAAGATTTCCTGATTAGTGAATTTATTTTCAACCAACTCTTCAGCAGGTTAGATATATTCTATGGAGAAAGCTCAAAGATTTTCTAGAATCCTTTTCCTATCTGCCAGTCTGCCATCTTTAATATAAAACTATCCCGTTATCAACTGTGAGCAATACTGTCTCACTTAAATCCAATTGACATGTAAGTCAATGATGTCATTGGTCCTCTGAGAACAAAGGACCACCACCACCAGCACCAATACAATTATCCAACTATTATAAATTATAAACAGAATGAGTGGTTTATCTAATGCCAGAGAAATATCAGGATTGAAAATCTGGGGACGGGGCAGCTAGGTTGCTCAGTGGATAGAGCACCAGCCCTGAAGTCAGGAGGACCTGAGTTCAAATCTGGTCTCAGACACTTAATATGGCCTAGCTGTGTGACCTTGGGCAAGTTGCTTAACCCCAATTGCCTAAGCAAAAAAAAAAAAAAGAAAATCTGGGGAGGTATAAGTTAGTGTATTAAGTGAGGATTAGAAGAAGGAACTAAGTCAATGAGGCTGGGAGGAGCAGAGTTAGAAGTTGAAAAAGAGGGGAGCCCATTATTATTAGATAGGGATGAAAAACCCCAATATGTGTCTCAGCTACAGATACATGGACATACAGCTTTTTAAAGTTTGTATTCCAGAGCTCCATTTGTAACTATTTTTAACCTTATTAAAAAGGAGAGAAACCTCTCAATTCACCAGCAGTCATTTGATTCTTGTAGTAAATTTCTTTATTTTATAATTCTACCTTTGATATCTAAGGTCAGTAGGCACTGGAACTAGGATAAACATAAATCTCCAAGAATCTGCCTGTGGTAACCATGTATTGTTAGGAAAGAGCTGGGGACCAGCCCCAGGTCTCCAACTGGAGCAGAGAGGAAGGTGATGTTCCCCTCTTTGGAGTTTCAGGCAGTTCAATCTTCAATTCAATCTTGTAAAGACAGAATTTGTGGCATTTGTGTAATAGAAATACAGACAAAAGTCAGAAGAATGCACCCAGACAGGTGATGTCTGATAGCTTCAGCTCCACGTGATCGGCTTTCTGGCACAAGGTCAATGGGCCTGCAGAGCCAGCTGAGGGAACAACAGGCAGAACTGGGGTATATTATAGGTATGAGAGTTTTTCTTTCTCTCTTTTTCTTTTCCCATACAGCAACTCCTTTTATATCAGTAGCAGGGGCTAAAATCTCATTTAAAACCTCTTCACACTTTCTACTTTGGGAAGTCTGTTAACTTTTGAAAGAATATATCTTTGGCCAGGTTTAATCTTTCATTTTGGAAATCTGTTACTGCTGTGGTATCTTGGACTTAGTCTCTTGTCATGTGCTATAAAGCTCAGGTAGCCTAAGTTAAATCAATATTCAGAGAGATGTGTAAAGAAGGTTGTTGAGAGGTTGAAATGGTAGTTGGACACTTGGAATCATTCATTCATTCAAAAATATTATTAGCTATCTAGGACATTATTGCACTTCTGGGCACTAAGTGAATAACAGATGAAATATACAACATGATTCTGTACTTTTAAGAGTTTAATTTTTTTGAGGGGAGAGATAGCACACACAAACTATAACAATTTAGCAAAAAGGCAAAGCTGTTTGGCAAGTATTAACATGAGTGATACTGAAAAAACATAGAAATTCAAAGGAAAGGATGAGTATGAATTTGAGAAGTCAAAAAAGACTTTCTGGAAGAAAATCAGACTAAAGCTCTAGGCAACTCTTTATGGGTATTAAGTGGAAATAACTGAGATTACATAGGGAAATGTGGCAATAGTCACTCTTAATGGAAATATATAAGTTTATAGTTAACAAAAGTGTGGCATTTTTGGAAGAGGAAATATTTTCCTTACTTTGACCCTATTATTGTCTTCCTTAATCTTTTTTCCTACTCACCTTGCCAGTCACCATCTCCCAATATGCAGTTATTGAAGGAAACCAAGAAGCCAAGAGGCAGAGATGAGGAGGAAGAACGTGAAGGTTAGCAAGTGAATACATCTTGGAGTTGGAAGTATCCTGTGTGAGAAACACCCAAGAAACCAGGTTCACTGGGTCATAGAGTGTTAGAAATACACTCTTGACACTGAAAATTAGATATTGAGGAAATTTTATTAAAGAAGAATTTTAAGGAATCATCTTAACATTTCTGGCCAGAAACAAGCCCCACTCCTCTTCAGGAAGAGGGAGCCCCAAGCACAGAAGTGGGGGAAACTTTATATTTGCTAGTTTGGAGCAGTCCCTCCCTTCAGAGAACAGATTGATTCATTTCTTCCTGGTTACAATCTTTCTGATGTGCCCACTACATGTTTCTGCTAAATATGTATAAACATGTTCCCCCTCCCTCATCATATATCACATGTTCAAAAATGGTGGAAAACTCCTCCTATGGAGTATGTTATTTAATATTCAATTAGCCACAATAGTGATTTGATCAAGTCAGGTCATTGATCCCAACTAGTTTGATCTGGATCAGATATTATTTTATATTTTTGGTTTTCTCAAAACCACCAGACTCTTTCTGATTGGTTAAATCCACCTGTGCCTTCCTAGCTCCCCAATTCCTTGTTTGCTCAAGACTTCTACTGGATCACTTATTTGTTCTGTGGAATCTTAACCTTCCTTAATCTCACATTCTAAAAACCTTTTAGTCAGTGGTACCCACTATCCCACACTACGTGGAAGCTTGCAACATTGTGGAAACCAAATTTTTCAGCATTTCTCACATAGAGTATATGAATGAGAGTAAGGTAGAGCACAACTGAAAAGGGAGGGAGGAAGATGAAAGGTTTTAAAGGGTTTTTAAAGTTATATAGAAATCTTATACTTGATTGTTGAAGTACCAGGGAGCCAGTATAGTTTACTGAATGGTGGGAGAGCTTACATATGAAAGATGTACAAAAGTAGGCACTATAGTGCTTGATGAGTGACAGATGGCTAGCACTTCCACCCTAACCTTTTAGTGGTATGTCAGGATACACACATATATATATATATATGTGTGTGTGTGTGTGTGTGTGTGTATATCTCATGATATATATACATATATATATATATATATATATATATATATATATATATATATATATATATATATATATATATATATATATGTCATGATAAGACCCAGGAATCAGAAAAGCACACAAATGATCCTTCAACTAATGGGGCATGGTACTCTATATCAGAGCTTCATAAACTTTTTTTCACTCATAACCCCTTTTTTGCCAGAGAAATTTTTATGTAACCCCGGGTATATAGGTATATACAATAAGTAACATAAATCAGATATTTACTGATAAATCATAAATTTATTTTAAAATAATTCTTTGTTATACAAATAATTTTACCATCTATGAAAGATGAAAGCAAATTTGCATACTAATGAGATTTTTTGCATAAAGAATTAAATCATGGTGGAATATTTGATACTACAGGACATAGAACATTGAGAAATTTTTTCATGACCCCACATTCAGTTACACAAGCCCATATAGGGTTGAAACCACAGAAACAGAGACAGAGAAAGAGACAGAGAAGAGACAAAGAGACAAGAGAGACAGAAAGAGACAAAAAGAGGAGGGAAGGAGAGAGGGAGACAGAGAATGAGAGAGAGAGAGAACTCCTACCCACAAGAAGCTTGCATTTTAACAGGGGAAGATAAAAAGGGGAGCTGAAAAGTTGAAGGAGGTACAAGGAAGAGAAAAAGGACAAGGTAGAAAAGTTCAGAATCAGAAGTAGAGCCAAAGAGAAAATGGTCTTAGTGAGGAGGTTAAAAAAAGCCAGAGAATTGAAAATAGAGCCAGAAGACTTGACTTCATATTCTATAATAGTAAACTAAAACAACACCAAATTTAATATTTATATAATGCTAGAAATAAAGGGAATAGAAGTATAAAGTTTTCAGTATGAAAGAAGTAGTTTTACTAAATACAGGGGGAAATGACTTTACATCATAGGCAAGTCAATTTAGGGATCTAAAAGAGGATGAAAATATGAATAGGTTCAGCACCATTTTGTATAAATTAATGGACAGCAGCCTCATACTCAGTCATTTAGAGAAACAAAGGATGTTTAGAGAATACAAGTCTTCTAATGTGGAAATTAACCTCAAGGAGGACTGTGTTTTTTTTGAAGCACCCATCAGAGAACAGGGCTAGACGAATCCCAGATCTGATTCAGTGTAGCACTTGTGAGGTTCTGAATGTTAGTCATCGATTAGTAGCCCCTAGCATCCCAGGTGTTCAATAAGTATGAATCGATGTTGATGGTGATGATTTCACAAGGAATATTGGGAGGCTAAGAATAAAGAATTGCCAAGCACTCTGCAAATATAAAGTGCCATAAAAATGCTAATGGAAAATAATGCATGGCCACTCTTTTGCACATTGGCTCAACAAAGCCAAGTGTAATAGAAAAGGAGACTGACTTTTCAACACGCCAAGCACTCACTGTCTGTTCATATATAGTCCCCCTGCACATGCTGCCATGGGGAGTATATACCTCTGCATTCATTATTCACCCCAAACAGCTCCTTTTCGTCTGGAAGCCGTTCTCCCTGTAAAGAAAGATTCACTAAAACCCTTTGGCGCCATCAACAACTGCAACAACAAAAGTTTGCTTGAGAAATTCATTCAAGGAGTGAAATAAAACAATGGACATCTATCATGTGTGTTTCAGATTCAGAACTAGGCTTTGTTTTGCATTTGGCTAAGAAATGATATATGGCTACATTGTAAAAGTTATATTAAAAAGATCTTCTCTCCCTGAATTCCTAATACATATTGTACTCTCTTATCATCCAGTCACTTTAGAGTGAAAGTTAAAAATGCTGATACTGGGCTACTAGCCTTTGGTATATCTTATAGCTGATATATTTGTCTAATACTTTTGTTTTAGACGGCCCATTACTCAGGGCTGGTGTGTCGGGCTGTTCATTTAAATTTCTTCTAGTTACTTAAAATGATAATTCTGGGAATAGTTTCTAGGTAAAAATATACTCTCAGACATCATAGGTTTGTGATATGTCATAATCCAGATATACATGTAAATCGGGGTTCCATAATAAAAATAAAGGTGTTCCTGTTTGTCATCTGGCCTGTGAGGAAACTTGTCTTTATGAAGGCTAGAGATACTTATTTTCATGACCCCACATTCAGTTACACAAGCCTATATAGGGTTGAGACCAACAGTTTAAGAAATATACAGAGACAGAGACAGAGAGAAAGAGACAGAGAAGAGACAAAGAGACAGAGAGACAGGAAGAGACAGAGAGGGGGGTAAGGAGAGAGGGAGAAAGTAGGGAATCACATCTATTATACACATATAGATATGTATATATATTCATATATACATCTTTATATATATATATATGTACATATAAATATATTAAAATCTAGTGATTCAGAAAGCTGAACTCAGAGTCAGGAGAGTCTCTGACCTATACTCCTTCTGTGACCTTCAGCAAGTAACAAACTCCCTAAGCCTCAGTTTCTTTAACAAAATGGGAATAATACCTAAAGTACTAATATCATACACATCTCACTTGTGAGGCTCAAATAATATAATGCATTGAGAGTCCAATATAAATGTCAGCTATAATTATTATAATTCAGATACACAATTGGGGTCTTCAGTAACATCTCAGCCCTAGGTCACACTCGACATTATACATACATATGTAAGTATGTACATGTATACATACACTATACACACATATGAAGTATATGGAGTGTCCAGGGAGGACCAGCACCCCTAGTGTGAGGGCTTGCTGAGTACTTTCAAGGCTGCTTATCCACTTTTGATGTCCACCTGGCACTCAATTCTCACCTGTGGTTCTTAAATGATGTAGTAGCCACAGTCAGGTAAGCTGTCTCAGCAAGCAGGCTAAGCTGGGTTGAGAATAACTGATGGATCTCAAACCCATCAGTGAATTAGGGAGTTCTATACTCCAAGCATGTGAAGACTTCCTTCTGTAGAATAGGCAAAAGTGAACGATTTTGACCAATGACCAGAAAAGCAGCTAAAGCAGACTCTGTGACGTGCTTAGAGCTTGATCAGGCTTTGATGATGCTAAGGTCATTCATCACATCCTGGACCACTGCCAGTAAACTTGATTTTTTTCTTCCATTGGACTTCGATGACTCTGACTCACTTAAATCCAGTTCACAAGAAAATCAAGACATCACCCATGATGTCACTGGTTTTCTTTGAAAGGAAGAGCAAATAAAGATATACATCAATATGTATACACATATCCACATATCCACTTTGTTAGCATTAAAAGGACTCTGTATCCAAAGGACACAAGCTTTTACAAACCAAATAGTAGGCAGGAGCCTTGACAGTGGTCTTGCACTGTGGAAATGATGGAAATTAAGGAGTCTCTTTGCTTAGTGGTTACTTTGGAGCTCAAGAATCATTCAAAGAGGGGGTAGCTAAGTGGCCCAGATTAAGTTGTTTAACAGGGCTGATATTTGCTTGGTTTACACAAAGGCAGTCCAGCAATTATCCTGATGCTTGACAGTATTATCATCATTATTTATTTTGCTATAAGCTAGATTTATAGAGATTTGTAGCATTTGTAAGACTGAGCATAAGAAACATTAATAGCTTTACTAATTATATCACTACTTTACAGATATAAATAGTGATAAAAATGCCAAGTAAAGTGAACTAGTAAAACATTTTAAAGAGAATTTTAAACCCAGTTGCTGATTGATGATGCCTTTGGCAAGTCTTTGGTTTTGAATGGAGAGTGAAAGAGCCTTCCTGCAGGATTTGTCTTACTTTCCTCCTGTTCATGACACTTAAAAAAAGAATTCTGACCTAACCTGGCCATACTCAGACATAATAAGAATTCACTTGGAGCCGAAATAAGAAAGACTCTTTGTTTTGTATTTGAATGAAATGGAAGTAATAAGCAAACCTCATGTACACATGAGGGGGAAAAGTGAACCTAAATGGAAAGGGAGGGAAAAAAGAGAGAAGTCAAGGAATTGTAACATGGTGCTTTCCCCCATTTTATCCTGGCTATTGATCTGCCTTGCTGTGTTCTCCAGTGTGCACCTTGTTATAAATGAGGATATTGAGTGAAGAAAAAGAGTTAATAAATCCACTGCCTTTACCACAGTTACTAATGGAAATCCATCAGGAGTTTAAGTGCAGCACAAGTGAAAAGACCAAACTGGAAGTAGAAGGCATGGTGGATGAGGATGGATAGAGTCTGTCTGGTCTGGAAGCATGAGAGGTGCACGTCAATGGAGATATAAACCAGTACAATATTTAGAGTTTAGGGAGATGGAGGATGTTGTCATCTTTATCATATAGGGAGGATGCGTTGGTATATCTTAATACCATAGCACGGAAGCAGCCAGAGGCAAGGAACTCTATTACATGTATGTTCTGTATGATGCCTAAGACACTGAAAGTCCTCAGCAAATCTAAACTAATTGAAAAAAATTCATGACAAGTTTTATTATATATATTTAAAAGAAATAGCAAGTTGTACATAGTAGTTTTGCAATTTTATGTACTATTATTGTTTTTATTATACTGTCATGGAAATGCTTATTCTATTCCATATGTTAGAAATGAAATAAATTGAGAAAATCTTTTCCTAATTTATTGCAATTGCACATTGTATAATTTTTGCTCCCTTCTCCCACATAATTATTTATGAGTAAATATCTATCTGTCTGTCTATCAATCTATCTGTCTATCTATTTTCTTATCTCTAAATTAAGGTTTTGTCTATCCTAAGGATTTTTTGAGAGACAACAGCAAGGGAAAAATTCCTGATAAAAGAGGAATTCTTTTCTCTTTTGAGAAGAATAAGATGGCCTATCAAAAACAAGCCTTATTTAAAGTAAGATTGAATTAAATAGCTATTTGCTGCCTTTTCTCCCCCAACTTCTCTTCAAATTAATTTGTGATCTCATTAATGTAGGTTTTCCCTAGGCAATTCTTCTCCGTGTGTCCTACAAGTGGTCCATCCCAGTCTGCTACAGGTCTTCCTCAAGCTCTCCAACATCCTGAGGATACAAAGAGAACCTGCAAGAAGTCCATCAATTATTCCTTACTTTCCTCAAATGACCTGCTCAAGTTTTGTTTTTCATATACATTTCTTATGATTATATCTTTTATTCTGCTTCTTCCTAGCCCTTGTTTTTAATGTGTTGCTTCTTATTTAAAATTGCCTTGAACTTTTTCCATTACCATTTTGGTAATCCCCAACTTCTGTTTTTCAGAGATTCTTTTGTTCCATGACTTACAGCCATGAAATATCACTGGAAGAATACTAGTATGAAAAAAGTGCTTCTGTTTTATGGAGAAGCTTAATGTAATTAAAATAACTTTATTTTCTCAAAGGCAATATGGCCTAGAACATCCCTTCCTCTTATTCAGTTGATTCAGTTATTCAATTTGATGTCGATTGATAGTGTCTGTTCAAATATTATATAGTGTGTATATCCATCTATCTATTTATGTACACATACATTATATATGGACATATGTACATGATACATAAACATTTATGCAAAATACATATCCATACATGTATACTATATGCAATAAATATATGTATGCAATATATAATAAATATAACATGTATATATTTATAATGTTTTAATGGGTTATGATTACACTGACTTTTAGGACATTATGAAAGTACATATATGCATATATGTATATGTATTTTAATTTACTATCATTGATCTGTCTATAAATGGATAAGCATTTAAAGTTGTCTAATTATAAATCATCATCTATAAAATACCATTCTTCATATACTTGATTTCTCCCATGTGGATATTTAAGCTGAAGTCACCTAAGACCTCAATGATCTCTTATAGGTAGATTTGTAATGATCCCAGTCTTAATATAATCAGCCCAATGTCATTTGTAAACAGAGGAATCTGCAGGAATCATCACTTAAAGGAATTCTTTTTCAAATTACAATCCAGCCTTTCTTTAGTAAGATCTTTATGAAAATTATTGGAGAGTTGTTGAACAAAGTTACTTTTGTTTCTTTATCTTTTCCTAAATGTTGTGTCATTTGGGCCCTTTTCATAGGAAAAGAGCCTTTAAAGATTTTCTTCCCCTAATAAATCACATATATTTTGTAATCAACAAATAATACACAATATGAGATACTGTATTTTTATATGTTTTATTCCAATGTGTGATGGTAAAGGTATGATCTACTGTGGAACTGTCCTTGCTTTCACAGGCTGACTGTCTCCTAATTACCATCATTTTGGATGCCCTCAATTTGATAAGATATTAATTTATTCTTCCAAGAGTACAAAAGGCAATCATCTTCTTTGATAAATATTTTACCAACATTCCATTCAATGTGATAGGGATATCATTACTTTCTTTCTCTTGGCATCATAAATATTCCTATGGAACACATGAAGTGTCCATTGGTTATCCCCCATTTTTACAACATGGTCAGCCTATCATTTTTTCCTATATTTCCTTTATGATATATTTTATTCCCTTTCTTCCTTGAAGTTCCTTGTTTGTTAAATATTGTGGCCTGCTCAAATTTCACATGTGCCTCTCCATTGTCCCTTATGTGGTAAACATATTTAATGCCCTGGAGACTGTAGTACTCCATGACTTGTAGCCATATGACAACAATAATAGAATATTACTATTATAGAGTTGGATTTTGTTTCTGAGAGATACTTGCCATCATTAAAGGAATTTTTCAATTTTCCAATGGCAAATTAGCTCACACTTCTATTTCTCTCTCTCTCTCTCTCTCACACACACACACACACACACACACACACACACACTACTGGATCAGCTCTGTAATTTATCCAAATAACTGTTGTTATGTTTTTCATGAAATCATGAATAATTTTGATGTATGGACGGGTAGATTTTTGTGTGGAGGAGGAAAGAAGACATAAGATAATGCTTTGCTTTAAAAAACAAATTCTTAAAAAAAATAGACCACAAAAGATAAACTGAGTAAAATCTTGGATTTTCACTGTCTTCCAGTCAAATGTGAAAAAGTAAAGATGAAGACCATCATACAATATCACTTAAGAAAAGCTTTCTCCTGAATATCTTCATTGGCTATCCCTTTGATTGATATGTAGATTATTCTGGCCACTGGAGTCAGATGGCTTTGGAGGAGAAAATGAGTCTGGTACCTTGCACAATCCTTCCTCAGATCCAATTCACTTGCATGTCATGGCATCTCCTTCTTGATGTCATGGCTGTATTTAAGAATGAAGGACAAACAACAGCAGCAGCAATAACAGATGATTCTTGTGAAAATTGTGTATCAATGGAAAAGTAAACATATTAGTTAGTTTTTTAAGCTATTAATGAAATCTTGGATTTTCCTATGCCTTTGATATTTTTCTTTCCTTCATTTACTTTGGGAAGTGATCCTTAATGCCTTCACAACTGTGTTATCTCTGACATTACTCCCTTCTCAACATTATTCCCATTAATCTCATACATAGTTTCATCTACCTCTTTTTATCTTTGTTTTATTTGTTAAAGTTTCTTCCTAGAGTTATGAAGTTAAAGTCCACTTGTGGTAGCTTTGATGGTTAGAAAATTTGGTAAGACAAACTTTGTACTTTTCTTATCTTTATTGCCCTTTCATTTTTTAAAATCCTTAAATGTTATTAAATTGCTGTGATTATTTGGATCTCTCACATAGCTTTTCTTAAATCAGTTTTATTCTTTAGTACTTCTTTGTTTAATAAGGTGATATAGCTGATAATTTTCAAACATTCTTTGTTAATTTTTTATAGATGTATTTTAAATTGGCATCACTTTTGACAGACATAGCTATTTATCAGTTAGAGCATTTCATTGGCTCTTCTCATCTTCTGATTATGATAATTCATTTATATCAATTAAATTTCTGTGAGCAGTTAGGTGGCCCAGAGAACAGAGTGCCAGTACTTTAAGAGGAACTGAGTTCAAATTCAGCCAAGGACATTTAACACCGACTAGCTGTGTGTCCCTGGGCAAATCATTTAATCCCAATTGCCTCCCTCCCCCCCAAAAAAAAACAACAACAAAAAAACTTCTGAATGAAATCATTAAGATCTGCTTCTTTGTTCTCTCTCATATCCATACTCCATTTTTCATCTTCAGTAATTAGTTGAAATAGTCAGGTTTGAATAGTTTCATTTTCAGGCCTTTTTTTGAGATTTATGTCAATTTTGATCTTTAACAAGTCAGTGTGTGTATACACACATATACATACATACATACATACATATTATATATGTAAATAAAGAAAAAAATTATGCTATGTATGTCAGGAATCACTCACACATTAGTAATTGGTTACTTGTCAATAAAGTTGAATCAATTTAATTTTGTGATGTTATTTTAATGCTTATCAAATTCAGAGCCTACAAATTATATTTTCCCAGAAAATATTCATCACAAATTAAAAAAAAAAAACAGAAACACTCAGATTCAGCTCATGTGTACAAATTGGCAAAAATGACAGAAAGATAATACTAATACACTATTGGTGGACCTGTGAATTAGTCCAACTGTTCTGGAAATCAATTTGCAATTATGCAAGAATAATGTTTAAACTTTCCATGCCCTTTGATCTAGCAATCCAATTATGATACATTCACCTGATGGAGCTCAAAGACAGGACATTTTCTTTTAGGGGTGGAAGTGGGGGTTATGTTAGTGTTTTTGTTTTTTGATTAATGTTACAGGATATTCATAGCAATATGACTGCTAAAACAAAGAACCAGAAAAAAAAATAGACCCCCACACTTGGATGAATTTAATGGAATATAATGTACAATAAGAAATAAAAATAGGAGAAATTAGGGGAAATCAGACTTGAATGTACTAATGAACGAAATAAGCAAAATCAAAAAAATAAACATAACAACAAATAACTATCTCTTTTTCACACTCACATCCATCTATCTATCTAGCATCTATTTATCTATGTCTATGCATTCCCTCCTCACCTACTCTACCTTTTCAGTGAAATCATTGAGTAAATATATTCATTTAATTTGAAGGTCTTATTGAGTTCTCCATAAACTCTTTTACTTTATCCTCTGCAAAAAAATTTTGTTGCACAAGCTACACAAGCAAGGTGATGGAGTAGCTAGAACACTGAGCCCAGTGCTCAATACAAGTGGGCCACTGAGTTCAGATACAAGTTCAGATATTTTCTAGCTGTGTGATCCTGAGCAAGTCATCTCAATGTCCACACCTAAAAAATGGGGATGATAACAATACTTAACTTTCAAGGTTTTGTGAGTATCAAATCAGATAATATTTACAAAGACTTAGCAACTGGATCAATAGAGTAATAAATCTTTCTCTCTCTTTTTTTTGGCTGAGGCAATTGGGGTTAAGTGGCTTATCCAAGGTCACACAGTCTTGTTTGTTTTTATGCTGATTTTTTTCATTACTTATTATAAGCATTACAATGTGAAATGACCAGATGTACCATTAAATGATTTCCCTTAGGTGCATGATAAAGCCAATTCCACATAAGTAAAGCCAACTTCATCTACTCCTTTGTTTTATTCTACAAGGAAAACCAATGAACTATCATTTACCTTCAAATTTCTTTGCTTTATCTTTT
Source organism: Myrmecobius fasciatus (assembly GCA_023553655.1). Classification (NCBI taxonomy): domain Eukaryota; kingdom Metazoa; phylum Chordata; class Mammalia; order Dasyuromorphia; family Myrmecobiidae; genus Myrmecobius; species Myrmecobius fasciatus. Next base: position 327,176 of record JAJPUD010000218.1, on the reverse strand, counting down.
GTGTGTATATATATATATATACATTATATATATATATATACAGTTTATAATAAAAAAATAGTGAAAATGTCAAGATGCATTTTGGTTTTCCAAAAGTTACCTACTTGTTTGTTGGTCTCATGAGCATTTTGAATACTAATAACCAAGTTAATATTATAAAGAATCTAAGACCTAGGCTATTCTTAAGTAATTCTCTGCCCTCTTTAATGCCACTGTGCTTTAGTGCTGCAGTGAAAAATGGGACTATCTATCCTGTGTGTGCACATGTAGAGAAGATGGACACACACACACACACACACACACACACACAAGCACTCTTTCCCCTACTTCCCCCTATTTCTCCCCCATATATACAATTTAGGTAATTTTGTTAGAGTGAAGAATCTCAAAGTATCAAGGTCTGTTGAAGAAGGTAAGCTAACTTTTATCTTTATCCTCTCCCCATTATATAGACATTTAAAATATTCAAAAGAGAGATGAGTTTATATGAGGACAGATAGTTCTGAAGTACTTGGGTTTTCCAGGCAGAGTCTATAAATTTGGGAATAGGCACTTCAGCATGCCCTCTCTTTACTTGTAGCCCTTTGTAATGCAATCTATTCACAAAATTAATTACTCCTTCACTTTGGAAGAGGGAGAGCTCTGAGATTAATCTATTTATCTCATCTATCTATCATTTCCTCATTCTCCACCAATTCAACCCACCCCAAAATGCATCACTACAGCAAATTGGCACTTTTAATCATACCAGGTGATTTTCTAAAGATAAAGTTACTAAAAAACACAGATAGTCATCAGATTTCTTCTTTGAAAACCTTCTGCACAAATAGGTCTGTAACCTATTGTTTAGGAAATCTGAATGAACTAATGACCAAACTTTATTTTTATCTTTGGATTCAAGACTACTCACAAGGCCAGCCCATGCCAGATTTGGAGGTGAATGAAGTTTGTTCTTATATCCCCTCCTCCATTTCTATCCTAACTCAGACTCAATGTTCAGCCCTTTTTCTTGTCTTTGCTTCTTCAGAATTTTCTGTCTTTATCTCATTAACTCAGGAACAAGCTTTTTCCAGAGAAATCATAAACTAATCTAAATATTTAATTAATATAGGACTACATAAATGAATGTTAATGCCTCATACTTTCCAAATATAATATACAATTTCTTTTTAAATTAAAGCTTTTTATTTTCAAAATATATGCATGCATAATTTTCAACATTCACCTTGCAAAACCTTATGTTCCAAAATTGTCCCTCTTTTCCTCCATCCCCTCCCCTAAATAGTAAGTAATCAAATATGTATTAAACATGTATAATTCTTCTGTACATATTTCCACAAATATCATGCTGCACAAGAAAAATCAGATCAAAGAGGAAAAAAATGAGAAAGAAAACAAAATGCAAGCAAACAACACCAAAAAGAGTGAAAATACTATGTTGTGATCCACACTCAGTTCCCACAGTCCTTTCTCTGGGTACAGATGTTCTCTTCATCAGAAGACCAGTGGAACTGGCCTGAATCATCTCATCATTGAAGAGAGCCACATCCATACGATGTACAATTTAACAGGAGCTTTCAATATTGACTATCTTAACCCCAAAGTCTGAACTAATGGTGAGATTTTAAATGGAGGCAAAGTACTGGGAATAGGTGGGCTATTCATTAGATATTAGTTGGAAGAGGGACTTTAAACATTTATGTAAAACATTTCCATATTGGTTATTTCCTACAAGAAAACTCAAATTAAAAAAAAAACCCTGAAAAATAGTATACTTTAGCCGTATTCAATCAATATCAGTTCTTTCTCTGAAAACAAATAGTATGCTTCATCATTTAGTCCTTTAGGATGGTCTTGGATCATTGTGTTGCTGAAAATAGCCAAATCATTCAAAATTTCTTCATTGAACAATATTACTGTTACTATGTACAATGTTTTCCTAGTTCTGTCACTTCTCTATGCATCAGTTCATGTAAATCCATTTCTATAGCATGATAATATTCCATCATAATCATATGCCACAATTTTGTTTAGCCAACCCAATTTTATGGGCATCCCTTCAATGTCCAATTCTTAGCCTCCACAAAAAGAACTACTATAAATATTTTTATACAAATAGATCCTTTTCTGTGAAGATGTATTTTTGTTAGTCTTAAAATTACCCTAGCCAGGTAGTAGCCCAAATCATATATGCACTGACCCTTAGAGTTTTAACACAAATTGTGCTTTCCTCCATTTTATTTGGACACTCAGTCACTGGGTACCTGAAATATTCGCCATGGAAATAACACATGTAGAAAAAAAAAGTCAAAGGGTAAAATAAGGGCTGTTTTATTTAACATATATATATATAGAGAGAGAGAGAGACAGAGAGACAGAGAGACAAAGAGACAAAGAGAGACAGAGAGAGAGAGAGAGAGAGACAGAGAGAGAGAAAGAGACTATGTGATGCTCTATGGAAGGAACAGTTTATTCTCAGAACAATGGTGAGAAGCAGTTGTTCTCATTTTTGGGGTGAGGAACCTGAGGGAGGCAGAGATAAAATTACTTTGCCAGGGTCACAAAGCTATTGAGCATCTGAGGTAAGATTTGAACATAGATTTATCCAACTCTGAGTCTAAATTTCTATTCACTAAGCCCCCTAGCTGCCTCTATGACATAAGAGGATTGGAATATGTGATTTCAAAGGGCCTTCCAGGTCTGCTTTCTGTGACACTCTGGCTATATTCATTTGCAATAGAGTGAAATGACCTTTGTAAATCTCAGAACTTTTACTTGTGAACTCTATATTAGCTTAGATTCAGTTATTAACTTCAATGAACCCTCTTTTGAGTCAACCTAGAAATCTATTTTCTCTGCCCTTGCCTTCTGTAATTTCATAAACTGACAGGACAATTAAATAGGAGGTATGGGGATGGGGGGGAATTAGTAATTTTGTTTTAAGTCTTTCAGATAGATATAATATTAGAAATAATCTGTTGAAGTCAGTCGTTTGGTCAAATCTCCTGCCTTCTGCAGCCCCTCCCCCCAATTGATTATTTCTTCTTTTTGTTTTTCATGATTGTTTTGTTCAATAATTTTTAGTCTATGGGATTAGGACCTTAAATATGCATATTATCATTCTTAATAGTGCTTATAACAGCATGTTCAAAAAAGGTTTCCATAGGATTGTTGTTCTAAAGGAGTTAGGAAAGTTATTTTCCTTGGAGTGGTACTCAGAAAGCTAGCTCAAGATTAAGTATGGCTAAAGGGCAAGCCAGATAGTACTGGCATTTTCTTCCCTAAAGAAAAATTAGGAGAAAAGCAAATTCTTTCTGAGTTCAGGTATCTCAGACCTACCTGGCTAAATAAACAAAAACATAGAGATAACCAGTTTCTTTTACTCCTTGACATAAATCTATTTCTGAAACAAATTTTCATTTATTTTCTTCCCCTCCTTCAAATTATAACTGTTGGGAAGAGGCAGAAAGAGTAGAAGCAAAAGGAATGACCATCTCACTGTCATATTCATGAGGAATAAGTCTTTTGTTGTCCCCTCTGCTCATTGCTTCCCCTTGCCAACAGAAATCAAAGTGGGTGTTATATAGAGATCACAGCGACACAGGTGTGAAGGTTTTGTTAGCTTTCCTCTTGGGTTAAGTTCTAATGTGAAGAACAGCTCGGCAGATTGTAGTTTTTAGAAACATAAAGCAGATTCAGAACTGATCTTTGCCTCAGCATTGATCTTAAGTAAAATTATGAAAATCCTCTGAATCACTGGATTTTATGATGCCAAGAAATACCGACAGTGATGTTTCCGGAGGTTAACGATGGTCTAATTATCTTGCACCAATAAGGAAAAAGAATCAGCCTTTTGGCAAGATTATGTCAGGACTAGTCAGCTAATACAGACATTTTTACCCCTTACTCATTTTCTGAAGGGCGGTGGTGGTGGTAGTATTGCAGCTTTAATTAAATGTTATATGAATACATTTCAAATAGATCCAAACATAGGGCAACTGTGTTTTAGAGATGCTGTTACTACATTTAAAATGTATTTGAAACATAATTTTAAAAAAAAGATAATGGAAAAAACCCCTAAAATAACTTGAAACAAGCCAGAATATAGTAGCTCATCATTACACTAATATATCAAACAATATGAGCTTAGCTTAATTATCCCCTTTGAGAGTTGAGAAAACTAAGCACAACCTTCAATTTACAGCTGTTTGGTGCCGGGAACCTGAATTATTATTTAAGAAGAAGGGAAAAAAAGTTTATTTATTGTGACCTACACTCAGTTTTTATTCATCATGGAAAATCTGTATATTCACAAATGAGGGCTATTCATCTGTAGACCGCGGCATTCTTCAGCTGTCCGGGCCTGCATCAACTGCACTCCTTCAGCTTTTGTGTTTGTCTCGAAGGCTCTTCATCCAAATTGTTCATCATCTTGATGGTAGAGCTTTATCTTGCTCTTGTGCAGCTGCATTCTGCTTATCCAAAGTGCTGAGAGATATTGGGGGGGGGGCATTGGGAGAAGGAGGGGAGAGAGAAAACAGGGGGGAAGAAAAGATGGGAGATAGACAGCAGACAGAAAACAGAGAGAAGGAGGGAAGGAGGAAGAAAAGGAGAGACAAACAGAGAAAACAGAAAGAAAAGGGAGGAAGAGAGGAAGGAAAGGGAGAGACAGAGAAAGATAAAGAGAGTGACAGACAGACACATACACAGGCACAGAGACAGAGAAAAAGACACAAAGGCAGAGAGACAGAGAGAGAGAGAAAGAGAGAAGCAGAGGAATAATGGATGGAAGAAGGAAGAATGGAAGTCTCAGAGGGGGGAAGGGAAGAAAGAAGAGGAGAAGGGGAAAAGAGATAGAAAAAGGGAGGGAAAAATAGGAGAATAAGGAAAGAAGGAAAGAAAGGAAGAGGGAAAGCAGAGAAAAAAGAGAAAGGGAAGAGGAAAGAGAGAAAGGTAAAGAGAGCAGGAAGAGAGACCAAAGATAGAAAAGGAAGAAAGAGAAAGAAAAGAAAGACAAATCAAGGAGGAGAAAGATATAAAGAAAGGAAGAAGGGGAGACAGATGAAAAAGGAGGGGGAAAGAGAGAGAAAGAAATAAGGAGGCAGAGAAAGAGGAGAGAATGAGAATAGAAAGGAGAAAGGGAATGGCCAGTGCTCATATGAAGATAATTTGTAGTTTCTCAATAATAATAATAAAAAAGGAGGACAGGCTAATTACTGGCTTAACTAGGGCAGCCTGTGGATCCTCATGTCAAAAGGACCGCCGTAATTATTTGCCATCAAAGCACATTCATATTGTGGCACAAAAGAAGGGCCTTTTGCAAATGGATCTCGCTAATAAACAGGGCTGAGAGGAGCATTATGTGTCTCCCTGGTTGCAGGCACATTAACACAGTGACATGGAGTATAACTCTGAGCCTGGAGGAAAAAAAAAAAACAGAATGATAATTATCCCCCCTCCCCAGCCTTCCTCTCCTTTCTCTTTGTGTTGGAAGAGCAAGGCGAACATGACCTATTTGAGGGCCCAAGGCAGGCTATTAGTGACCCTGGTGCACTGACAAGGTGGCCCTGTTCTTTTAAAAGCCTGTCTCTTGATGTCAGGAGGGTCACGTGAACCAGCCAGTGGAGCTCGAAATGGTCCAGCAAACACTTCAACCTTAAAGACACCTGGAAGGTCATGACCAATTTAATGTAGATGAAGACAGCAAAGACAGTACTCTGTTGAATCCCCATACAAAAGTTTCCCCCTCCCCTTTCTTCTTCTTCCTCTAAACTTGCCTAAATGCATGCATTATATCTAGTAAAATTAAACCTGATCAAAAAGTTCTTTCTTTTTATTTTTCCTTAATAGCAGATGCAGAGAAGTACTGAAAAATAAATTGGCAGGACCCAGAAGAATTTATTGTTGAAAAACTGGTATATTAACTTGCTGAGAGAATACTGTATAGGGGGAAAAGGATAAAAGAAAATGTAAATTTAATACCTTGGATTAACTCCTTCTTTTCCTTTCCCAAGGAACTGCTGTAATCTTGCTGATTTCCCACAGGGTGGTACCAAGTAGGGTCACTGGGAGAATGGGACCTTATCTCCAGCCTAGAATTGTAAAACACTTTTCACCTTTTTTTTTTTGCTCCCCCCTCTCTCCCCCCCGCCCCAAACATGCTGAGTAGTTCATCAGTGATTGCAACTCTTGCAAACAAACTCTAGTGCTCAGATTGTTCTGTACAGTTCATCTGGGGCACTTGGGTCTGCCAGACACTATAGATTGCCACTGCTTGCAGAAAATCAGCTTGGAAGGCTCCAGTCTGGTTCTCTGCTAAACTGAACCAGTTGCTGTTGGAGAAAGAGGGACAGCAATCAACTTGGAAATGGTACTTGGGAAGATTAAGACTGTGTGTTTTCCTCTTCTTTTTGCCTTTTGCCATTCCCCTTTAACCCAGGTGATATTTCAGCTTATACTGTCATGTGACATGAGATGTGTTACTAGAATACAGGAACCAGGAAAACTTAAAATAGGCTCACTGAAACACTAAGAAATGGTATCACATGTAAATAGATATAATAATAATAATAATATCTAACATTTACATAGCACTTTAAGGTTTAGAGTGTTTTCCATACATTATTTAATTTAATCTTTGCTGCCCTGTAAACCCTATATTTCAAAGTAAAGAAATTAGCAGTGACTATTTTCATTTTAAAAGACTGAAATTGCTAAGCACTTAAATGTTTATTTTTATGCCATTGAAGATCAGCCAGAAATGACTCAGTATCTTCCAAATGATAATGTATGTAAGAGGCAGTGTATTTCAGTGGGAAAAAGTATTAATAATATGGTACCTACTAGCTATATATGAATCTTAATTTCCTCATCTGAAAATTGGGTATAATACTAATATTAACATCCTTATGAGATTGTTGTAAGGGAAGAAATTAGTAAACCTGCCAATTCTAAATTGATGTTAAGTATTTAAAGTAGGTATAGAAAAATAATAAGATTGACTTAGATTATTAGTTAAGGAAAGTACATGAAGCACTTGCTATGGCTCCTGTACTCTACTAAGTGATAAGATAAAGAAAGGCAAAGTAACAATACTGCCCTCAAGGAGTCTACATCTCAGACCTTGAAAATTCCTAGTGACTGAAGAAGCATTAGAAAAGGGGAGTGGGAAAGGAGGCAGAGCTTGGGTTTTGAGATAAATCTTGAAGAAAGTTTGGAAAAGTAAGAGACATCCTGGGGCACAGCATTCCAGACATGGGGGACAGCTATTTCTAAGACTATGAGAAGGGTGTTGGAGTTTCCTGTCTAAGACGCTTAGCAAGGTTAGAAGAACTAGATCTAGGTTATGAAGACCTTCCAATACTTAGCAGAGAGCTTTATATTTGATGCTGAAGGTAACAAAATCTACTAGAGCTCATGTGGTAACATTCTGAACTATTCTTTAGAAAGGTCTCTTTGGCAGCTGAATAGAAGATGGATTAGAATAGGGAAAAACAAGGCTAGGAGATGAATTAGAAGCCTTTTGCAATAGTCTAAGTAAGAGGTTATAGGGGCCTGAATTAGGGTTGTAAATGTATGAATAAACAGAGAGGGTCATATATGGAGATATGAAGATATATAGATAGATATAGCTATAGATAGATACATAGATAAATAGAAAGATGGACAGGTATGTAAACAGATAAGTAAATAAAAAGATATAGATAGGTAGATAGACAAATGGACAGATAGAAAGATAGGTAGATGGATAGATAGATATAGATAGATGCACATATACATATGACATATATATAAATATAAATTGCATCTTGTTACATGCCATATATAAAGTAAATATGTGAAAAATACAGTATAGGGGCAGGTAGATGGAGCAGTGGATAGAGTGCTAGCTCTGAAGTCAGGAGGACCTGAGTTCAAATATGACCTCAGGCGATTAATACTTCCTAGCTGTGTGACCCTGGGCAAATCACTTAACCCCAATTGCCTCAGCAAAAAAAAAAAAAAAAAAAAAGTATGGAAAAATATATATACATCATTATACATTGATTTATTTAAAGAATCAATGTATACTCAATGTAGGTTTCCAAAATGGAAACAATATAATACTTATATTAACATCCTCACTAGATTGTTGTAAGGAAAGAAATTAGTAAGCCTGCCAAGTACTCCTATAGAGAAGATATTAAAATGCAACTAAGACATTTCTTTGAGAAATATATTGGCTATGTGTGCTTTTTGCCAAAAGCCAGTTAGAAAGTGAAAAAATTTGGTCAACCAACCAACTTGTTGTTATGGTTGTTGTTTGATGTACTTAAACTAAATATTTTTCTGTTTATAGTGTCATCTCTGGAAAACCTAGCCTAGAAACTTTACCTCCAAACCTACAGAGCCCACCTATTTGGACTTAATGGAAGCAAAAGACATTTTGTGATGGTCTTCAAAGTTTTTTGATTGCTCCATCAGTAAAAAAAAAAAAAAAAGAAAGAAAGAAAAACAATTAGTACTTATTCTCCAATGTATGTATAATTGCTTATTTATAATGATATGCATATATTACTGCACTAATTATGTATATTATAAAACTTACAGAATAGAAATTCTAAAAGGAAAAACTAAAGATGCAATCATATTTGATCATAGTCAATAGGGACCTACTGGAGATGATTGAGCCGGGGAGTGACATGGTCAGACCTGCTCTTCAGGATAATCACTTTGGCAGCTGTGTGGAGGGTGGATTAAAAAGGAGAAAGATAAGAGGCAAGGGGACTAATTAGGAGGCAATTGCAGTAGTCAAGGGGAGAGAGGATGAGGGCCTGAACTAGTATTGTTTGTGTGAGTAGAAAGAAAGGGGCAGATGCAAAATAAGTTGTGGAAATAGAAATGGCTGGATGATTAGAAATGTGGGGTTAGGGAGTGTGAGGAGCTGAAGATGGAAACTCAAGTTGGGAACCCAGGTGAGTGTGGAGAGATTGTGCTGCTCTTGATAGCATTCAGAAAAAAAGGTGGGTTTGGAAAGAAAGATAATGTAATAAGATTTTTGATGGAGATGAAAACCTATTCATGCCTGCCCAAAAAGAGGAAGGGACCCAGCTCTTGCCAATCATTACCCCATAGTGGAGAGGTGGGACAAAGAGCCAGTTCATAGGTGTCTGCTGCAGCTAGATGGTGATGTGAGAAATGGAGAAGGAAGGAGATGGTGGTAGTACTAGGGAGAGCAGGAGGGACCTTCCCGGTTGGTACCTGTGCCTCTCTAGTACAAGGGCCCTATTAGCTATTAGATTACAGCCACCCTGAGCATGCCATGTCTGATGCAGAAAAGAAGCTGGGAGTTGACCCAGTAACAAGAGGAAAGCAGAATATGGTAATATTGCCTTGAGATGCAACTCATCTTCCCACCCTATGACTGGCTGATCATATATAGTCTCCCATGATGGTGTATTCCTCACTGGTATATTCCACACATTGTGGAGCCTCTATCATACTGGGCAAAGGACTAGGTTTGGAATCAATCAAGCCCAGGTTCAAATCCTACTGCTGAAACTTACTAACTATGTGATTACAAGCAACTTTTAAAATTTTCACCCAGACAGGATAGCTAGTTGGCACAGTGGATAGAGCACCAGCCCTGAAGTCAGAAGGACCTGAGTTCAAATCTGGTCTCAGACACTTAACATTCCCTAGCTGTGTGACCCTGGGCAAGTCACTTAACTTCAATTGCCTCAGCAAAAAAAAAAGCAAAAAAAAAAGATAATAGAGAGTAAATCTTCACAGAGAACTATATCAACATGATTATTATGTACTACTCATGAAAACCTTGCTAAGGTGTAGCAGCTGAGCTATGTTCATATGTTTATAACCACTGTGCCACCCAGACATAGTCCACAGCTCAGTGATATCTTTCTTAGAATTTCTTCTCCATCCTCTTTTTCTCAGGTACCCTTTAAATGCCTTGAAGGTTGCTTATTCTAATCGAAGAGCAAGGCAGTGACTGCTCCATGAAAAGTCCTCAGTTCCTAGTCCTATACTCAAGTCAGTAGACTATATATGTATATAAAAAAGGAATCAATATCCTAATCAAGGATTGGAGAGGGATTTGGCAGCTGGGAGGGAGCATGCAAAGGGAGATAACTATGTTTATTCAGAATAAATCAGTTTGTTATTCATCACAGGATGCTGCGAGGGCAGAGACAGAGCAGGATAAAGGGGAAATAGAATTTGATAAAACTGCCACTTTTGAGTCAGTCATCTGCTCTTATTCTAATGTTGGGTTGAACTCCAGCGAGGCCACTGTTCAAGGAGTAGGAAACTAGCTTTTGCTCACTTTGCTGGCGTTCTCAGGTCTGGAAGGCTGTGTATTGTTGATCTCTTGGTTGGAAGAGCTTGTGCAAACAACTTTTGAAAGGTATCAATGTCAGAATGCAGCAAACAGCAGTAGTAGCAGCAGGAGGAGGAAGGAACAGCAGTAATAGCAGCAGCAGCAGGAAGAGCAACCCCAGCAGCAGTTGCAGCAGTAATCATAGTAGTAGCAGGGGTAATAGCAGCAACAGTAGTAGCAATAGCAGCAGCAGCAATAATAGCAACAATGGTAGCAGCACTAGTAATAGCAGCAACAATAATAGCAACCAGGGTAGCAGCACTAGTATTAGCAACAGTAGTAGTAATAGTAGCAGTAGTAGCAACCCAAGCAGTAGCAGAGCCCTTCATGAGGTCCATTGAGGATCACAGAATTTAGAACTGCTGCCTGAGCTAGAGAATCTTCTCAATTTCTTTTTTTGAAGGACTGAGGAGGGCAATGGAATGGACGAAGTTCTCAAAAATCAAGCTTATTACCTTTGGTTTAGAATCCTTTTTAACAAGCATTTGTGTCAGTGTCGGTGTCAACCCCGGGGATAATCTTTGAACACATTTGTGAATCAGGGTCCTGTTCATATTGTGAAAGACACTCATCCCTTAATTTAAGTGATATCCTGATTAATTACAACTGTCCTATGAAAACATTGACTGAGACTCTATTCTTGCTACAAAATTTGGACTGACTGAAATTTACAGACTTGTGAAATTCAAGGTCATTATCACTCAGTGATGGCCACTTAGGATCGAAATAAAGCAGGGAAACTTTAGTTCAAACAAAAGATTAGAGGTAACAATAGAAATGTAAATTCATGGTTTTACTAATTTTCTTTCCTGCTGATTTTCTGAACAGAGTAATGGATGATTTGGAAAACTCATCTGAAAGTTACCTTTTAAAAAATTAGGCTGATTTTTCAAATGTGTTTTTAACTCTTAAATTTTGCTCCTGATGACGGCCCATAGTAAAAAGTTTAGAACTGGGGCTTCAGGAAGGATCTGAAAACGTGGATCTCTAGGCTAGTTTCCTAAGGCCGGATGTTTGCAACAGATTAAAGCAATATATGCTGACCCTTAAGCTCTTGAATTGGAGGCAATATGAATCAACTAAGTTTGAGCTGGAATCCATGCTCCTGTTCATTAAATGAATTACTGTTCCGAAATGATGATTTGGCCTTAAATCAGTTACAAGAGGGCAATTCTTGACTCAGAAAACAGACATAAATCCAGAAATGTTGGCAAGCAGAAAAAATCCAAAACTATAGTTTCAAATTCTAGCCCTTGTGCTTATTACTTGTGGAACCACAGGCAGATCCATTTATCCAGCCTTCTTGGCTTTCCATTGTAGGGTTTTGTTTGTTTTTGAATCTGTAAATGAAAGGTTTGGAATTTCTGGACTCTGATGTCCCACACAGAACTAGCTAGATGACCCTAGATAGGAAATATAATACTGGGGGGGGGGGGAAATGACTGAATTTGGAGTCAGGGAACTGAATTCAAATTCTGAGCATGTCATTTAACCATTCTTGACTTTACCTCAATTACACAATTAAGGGATGAAACAAGATGTCTGTTGCTTTCAGCTCTAAATCTATAAGTCTGTAAAATTTGAACATAGGGATGAGGAGTTGAATATGATTTTTTATTAAAGCTTTTTATTTGCAAAACATATGTATAGATAATTTTTCAATTTTTGACCCTTGCAAAGCCTTCTGTTCCAAATTTTTCTCTCCTTCCCCCCAATCCCTCCCCTAGATTGAAGGTAGACTAATACATGTTAATTATGTTAAAATATATGACAAATCGAATATGATTTTTTAAAAGAGAGGTACAAAATTAGAACTAATTAGAACACAGAGATACAAAGAACTAAAAATGTTAGTAAGGGTGAACTGTATTCTTATGCTACATTTATATTTCTCCTTCCTGCAAACAAAAGAGGACTTCTGTTTCCCACTTTAGTATCGTTCTGAAAACTAGGTGGAATCTGTCCTATAATTGTTTCCATAAGGCGAGACACATTCTATATCTGAATCTTTTATACACTTATGGCTCTGAGCAGGCCTCTCCAAATGAGCGGTCCTCAGAAAGTCAGCAGCATGAGAGCTTCAGTCCAAGACCCTGGACAAAGGAATGAGACCGATGAGGAAAAAAATATATATAGCCCCACAGCTAGTGCTTTGGATCTAAAGGGAAATAAAGAAAAACATTACATTTAAAAAGGTTGGGCCAGGCAATCATTAAGGTTGTCAATATGGATGTATTTAGTCTTTGAGGAAAGTTGACCACTTTCCAGAATTAGAAAAAAAAAAAAAAAAAAAAAAAAAAAAAAAAAAA
>JAJPUD010000218.1:269372-314392 GCA_023553655.1 Myrmecobius fasciatus | reverse complement strand
CTCATTCTCCTTTTGGCTTTTAAGATGGGGAAAAGACAGAGACAGGAGAAAATGGGAAGAAAAGAGGGGAAAAGAGAAAGAGAAGGGGGGAGGAGACAGAGATAGAGATAGAGAGGGACAGAGACAGAGAAAAATGACATTATAGCTATTTATTACTTAAGAGGTGGTTAATCCTGAACTCTGTAAAAGCTTTGACTACTCTGTTAGTATGTTCAATGTGTACAATACCTAGCAGCCTCTGGCAGTGTGATCAATGTAAGTAGCTCAGGCACTGGGTGAATATAGTGTACTCTATCCCAATACTTTTGATAGGTGACCTGGGAACTATTTAGCCTTGGTTGGAAGGCATTCTGGGAATGAGGGAATAGCCTAGTCAAAGGGAGGCTTTATAGATGTGACTAGATACAGGCAAATTCACAGTCAGAGAATGGTTGTGCTAGCTGTAAGCTTCATGTTAAATATTTCTAGTTTTATCTTTAGACTATTTAGACTATTGCTTTTTAATTTCTGATTTGGAAATGACTCTGAAAAGACTATCTGGTGGTAAATACATATCTGAGTATATTTACTTAATGCCAATTTCATAAATTTGCTTAAAATTTTAATTGTATGGACTCTGTCCATTGAAAATTGGAATCTATGAAAATGTATATAGGAGATAGCATGGTCCAGTGGTCAGATGGCCAGGGTTCAAAATCTGGCTCAGCTCTGTATTCTACTTCTGTGACTGGAAGATAAGTCATAGAATCTTTTTAGGCTTTAGTTTTTTCATCTGTAAAAAGAAAGTATTCAACTAGATTTCTTTTAAAGTTCTTACTGACTAAAATCCATGATCCAGGAACTTCATGTTTTGCCCTTTGTTTTGAGCCTTATTTAAAAAACAAACAAACAAACCAAATTGTTTTAACATGTAATTAGGGGAAATAAAAAAGGATAGATATTTATATGTGTGTATGTGTATATATATATGTATATATATATATACATATATATATATGAGAAAACCAAATGATGAAACAGAACACCCATGATATAAAAGAAAAAAAAGTTGTGATGCAATATCTGTAATAATTCATTAGCTGAAATAAACTAAGAATTAACATTTATATAATACATTAAAGTTTGCAAAATGCTTTAAAATATTATATCAGTCCTCATAATAACCCCAGGATAAAGGTGCTATTATTATCCCCATTTTACAGAAGAATATATTGCACAGGATGTTTTGACAAGTTTTGTCAATATATTATCAGACAGGAATTTTCCACATTTTTATCTGGATATTAAGTATAAAAACATAAAGAAACTCCTAAATAATTCCATGCAAAGATCCCAGTAGGTAACATTGGTCATGGAAGAAACTTCAGTTTACAGAGTTAATTGTATTCATGTCCTTTTTGCTTAGGGAAACCTTGGAAACTTCCTAAATTATCTGGAAAAGCTTTAAAAATTAGCCTTCAAAGATTTGTATAAAACAGGTTATTAGAATGGCTCTTGAATTTTTTTCCTGTTATCTAATTATTTTGGGGTGAGGATCCAGGATGCACACAGATTTCATAACTCAGCCCAATAGCCAGAGCAGAAGAGGTACAGCTGAAGTGTCCTTATCGCCCATCACTATGTACTTTCTGAAATGCAGAGCACCTCACTTATAAAAACAAAAAAGATGTAAAGCATTATCAGTACAAGAAGAGATTGCATGGTATGTTTTGACACTGGCGTTGTTGCCGCATTACAAAACATTAGTCACTGCCACAAGGTGGTAGTTGTTTTTTAAAACTGCAATGAGAGATATAACCAATCCAGAGCAAGGTGCTGAAAAAACTAAGGCTTACCTGTTAACATCTTCTTGGTAGCTCTGAACAAAGGTCAGCATTATCAGGGCTTTCTGTGGCTGAGAAGAATAGCCACCTTGGAAAAAGGCATCACCATTTTGACAGCTTTACCTTTCCGGCCACCATTTAGTCTACTATTCTTTTTTCATTCCCTTTTTTTTTCTAGTCTTTCTTCTTTTATTTCACCTTGGTATAGGCCAGCATCTGACTTCACTATTGTAGATCACATGAAACTGAAACATTGTGCCCATAAGATGCCTTTCAGAAGTCCTTGACTCCATGCCTTTGCATCTGGACAGAAAGCTTCTAACCTAAACAAGAGATATCTATCTCATCTCATTTTGTTTATAAAAAAATTAGTTATCTTGTGCTAGGCAAGGGTGTTTCTGGGTAAAATAGTGATTTGGAGGAAGTTGTCTTTGGAGAACCCAATAGTCTTTTGCTTCTTTCCCTTCCTCCAGAGATTTGGTCCCTTTATATATCATAATATATTTTTTCTCATCCCAGAGTCAAAATATTCTCTAAGATCATTCACATCAAATACATAAATGACTGATAAGGTTTAAAACTTTACATTTCTGAGAGGCATTCACTTTTAGACAAGAATCAAAACTTTTAAGTTTAAAGGAATGAAGTTCCAATAAGTAAAATTTTCAGACACTCACTAGAATTCACCAATACTTAATCTTTTTTGGTAATTGATCCCTCAGGCAGTGTAGTGAAATCTATGAAATCTTTCTCGTAAGAATATTTTAAATACTGGAATGAAATACTAGATTTCAGTTATGTTGGTAAAAATGATGTATTTTAGTTAAAATAAGGTAATTTTTCCCATCCAATTCATAGACTCCCTGAAATTTATCCATTTCGCTACTTGTAGAGTATTTAGGGGATGATTATTGGGGGGGGGGTAGAAAGGGGAGTAGGACTTTGTTCTATAGACATCCCCATCTGAACGGTTACAATGTCCTCCAGTTTTGATCTGACTAGAGGATGATTCATTTTGGAGTTAAGACTGGACTAAGGATATATTTCTCTATGAGATCAGGTTCCAAACATGAGGCTTGTGTGCTGCACTTGGAGGGAGGGGGGGACCTGAGCAATTTTCCCTTTATAGAGACTTGCAGAAAGCAATTTTTGCATCAGATACTTCCAACCTAGAAAGAATGTAGATTTATGGTCTTGATTTCTTAATCAGGGTGAACTTTTGTTAATGTTTCATGGCTTGAATATATGCGGTCATGCCATGGGCCCAGTGGTGATATTAGCAATAAGGACAATATTATTAATAACACTACATCAATATCAAGAGAGTTATAGAGTTAACATTTGTAAGGGGGAAGAAGAAGCTGGGTTAACAGTTGCTTTTTCTGCAGTTATCTTCAGGTCCCTCAATATTTTATGTGTTCAGAGTTTATGGAGTTAGTTCTCTATTTGCCAGCATAATCAAAGACTTGAAAACCCCAAACAGTTGTGTGTGTGTGTGTGTGTGTTTCTCCTCACCCCTTTTCTTCCTGATGAAATTTTATTGCTTCTTTGAAACTCTGAATTGGCCTCCAGCAGGGGTCTGTGTCCTTTTAAAGCAGAAATGCCCCATTTGAACTTAGCTATCACATAACACTTTCTGAGGCTGCTTGTCTGCAATGACTTAATTTGCACGGCAGGGCAGCCTGGAACCCACCAATACTCCCCAAAAGCCACTGTGAGCCAGAGCAGCCTGGCTATTACTAATTTTTTATTAAAATCCCTTAGGCACCCCACACAGGGCCCAAAAGCAGCTTTAATAATAGACAACATACAGCACATTTTTCTTGTATTGCCGTGTAATCAAATCTAAGGCTGCTGTTCACTTTCTTTGTTTTACCTAGAGGACCAGCTTCCAATTTAGTTGTGGCCTACACTAAACTGATTTTTCATTGTAATTAATGCCTACTTTGGCCTCAGCCACTTATACAACTTTCCATTAGAGGTTTGTAGCCATCCACAGAGTATTTTACTAAGTTACCCTCACAGACCTGCTACAGCTGCAATTTTGTTAAACTGGTTTTTTTTTTATTATTTTTGCAAAGAATTTTTAAATTGCTTAGCTAAATAGTTTTTTCTTTCTTTCTCTCTTTTTTTGCTTTTTCCTTTCTTTCTGTCTCTGTTTCTCTTTCTTTTTCTCCCTCTGTTGTACCTATTAAAATGTTTGGGCAAGGGTCCAAGTGGAAAAACACCCCTCCCCACCCCCCAACCACCTCAGCCTTTAAGTGATTTCAGAAAGGCTAGTGGAACTGATTTAGGCCCAGGGTCTGCTGTGGTTAATTTTCAGTCTGTGTTTTGTACTGTCCATTTCCTCTGAAATAGTACCTGAGGTTTAGGGTTCCTCGGCACAGGATGTTAGCAGACCTCTGCAAACATTCAGGAGGCAGTTTTCCCACCACTAACCTTAAAAAGATTATGGCAGTGGGCCCAGGGTCAGATTGCATAGATGAAAAAGTATATGCTGTGTTTTTGCTACACCCTGGACCTGGACTGGCTGACATTTTCAGTGACTTTTCTTAGTGCCTTGTTTTCAATTGGCTTTCTCCAAGATCCTGGCTCTGCTTACTGCTCCTCCCTGCACCCAACAAGCATTACTAAATCAGAAAGAACAACTATTAGTAATTAGAGCCTGCTGGCTCCTTGAATGTTTCCCTTTCAACCTGAAGGTGCTGCTTTCAAGAGGACCCAATGAATCAGCAAGGTCCCTCAACACATAATCAATAGAGTGTAGCCACTACAAAAGGAACTCGATGAAGGCCATTCTGGAACATTCCCTTTGAAGGTCTTTGGGGGTGGTGGTGGGGGGCATCTTGGTGAAAGGAAACTCTGTGTGTGTGTATGTTCCCACGTGTGCCCATATCATATTTTTGTGCTTTATTGTGCTCTTTTTGAACTCTTAACTTAACTGTAATACTGTAAACTATCATACCTTAGATTGTAGGTATGATAGAAAAAGGTCTGTTTCTGTCTGGTAATGAGCAGTACATTTCTTTCTTACAACTGAAAAAGATACAGGTCAGTTTGCCGGAGAAAACAGTTTACCTTCTTAGCTGTGGGCAGCTTATTTTCATGAATACAGAGATGGTTGGTCTTAAATCTCTACCTCAGATCCATATTGTTTATGAGATTGTAGATAAATTTTTTTAACTCCATAGGGTCCTAGGTATCTATTTGAGACTCTTAAAGATAATTAGTCATCTGCTTTGATAGAGATTCTATATCTGGAATTCCCTAAAAAGATGAAATCATGGGTCTCTACCTATAAAAAACAAATAAAAGGGCCTTTTATGTTCTTGAAGTCCTCCAAAGATATGAAAGATGATGACCCTTTCAGTCAAGGGATATTGATGTTTATCCTTTGTTCTTGAAAAGTTCCAGTGACATCATGAGGATAATGTCTTGATTTGGGAGAGAATTGGATTTGAATTATAGAGAGCACAATTTTGTCAGCCTTGCTCTTTCCTCCAGAGTAATCAGTCCAATGGCAAGACAAAGGTCAAGATGACTGGCCACTGCCCAGAATATAGAGTCATACACCTCTGTCTACCCAGCAGGATAAAGGGGGGCTCTCTTCTTCTCCCCCATCACTAGAATGTCTGCTTGTATTATCAGCATTATTTGCCTAACCCACAATTGTCCCAACCTCCTATTCAGATTTCACCAGTTTGATCAGCCCATACTTGTATGGTTGTGAAGTTCTCTGTTTATAACCCAACCCTAGAATGTTCTCCTTCTTCTTCTCTGCCTACAAGCATCCCTAGCTTCCTTCAAATCCCAACTAGCATCCCATTTTCTCCCGGAAGGCTTTTCTAAACCTTTCTTAATCCTATTTCTTTCTTTTAATGACTTCCTTTCTTTTATGTTTACACCTTTTTCTTTTGCATTTGTCTGCTTGTTGAATCCCCCATCAGAACAGGGACTGTCTTTTGCTTCTTTTCTTATCACCAGCATTTAGCACAGAGACTGGCATTTAGTAGCTTCTTAATAAATGTTTAATGATTAACTGAGACCCATAGCCTTCAAGGTAACTGAAAGAGGAATTCATCTTTACAAGGACTGTTGGGAATAAATCCCCATCTCAGTCACCTAAAAAAAGACAAAGAGTATATCCATTCCTGATATTCTACCAAACTTAGTTGCCTCTATAAAAGTAAGTTCTCACAGAGTTCTCTCAAAGTCTAGAGAGTTTCAACACAAGGTCAGTTATTTTTCAAGGGCCTACTTTGTGCCATGCACTGTGCTAAGCAATAGGAATAGATAGAATGACAAAAATGTTCATTCATATTCTTGAAAAACTTATCATTTACAAGGGAAGACTACTTTTAGGCTATATTTAGGCAATACGATGTAGACAAAGTGATTTTGAGGGGAAATTAGTAGGTAAGAGGACTTCCTATAGAAGGTGAGGTTGAGCTTTAAAGTATGTTAAGGATTTGAAGTGAGAATACTTTCTACACTTGGAAATTCAGCAAGGGCAAAGGCATGGAGAGGGGAGATGGAGTGATTCATGTAACAAACAAGTTGGTCAATCTAGTGTTTGTGAAGTTAGTAATGTGTAATAATGCTGGAAATGGAGATAAGGCTAGATTGTGAAGGACTTTAAATATGCGAGTCACTTAATATTTGCTCCTACAGAGCAAAGGAAACCAGTGAAGTTTATTTAGTGTATTATACAATTATTCTGAAAAATAATGTCTGCCTTTAAATATATCTTTTTTAAAAAAATCCACAAAGATTTTATGGGGAAAAAATGTGTCTATTTATTGTGGCTATTTCCAACTACTGGATAAATGTCTGAAGAGGAATATATTTGTAGCTTGAGGAGTTGTTTGACTTATTTTATTTTCAAATCTCATACTTGAATTATTGAATAAATTAATATTAAGCATACTTAGACATCATTAGGGGCTGTTAGTGTATCTACTAGCCACTGCTGATGAGGAAACTTTTAAATGTTGTAACAAACTAATCAACCAATATTATTGAATCCTTCCCCCAAAGATCTGCTCCATTTGAATTGGATTCTAGAGGATACCAGCAATCAGGTTATTTTCTTACTGGGGACTCATAACAAGTCCATCAAGGGACTCTACTTTTTATGGAGTGATAAAGGGTAGACCCATGAGAATAGCAGTATCCAGATCTTGTGAGTCAGTAGTACCTATATAGGTGAAAATTTCTTTCCCCATAATTGTGAATAGAGTTAAATGGAAACCTTTGGGGTTCTAATTAACATCAAATAATATCAGGATGAAAGATATTTTTTCTCTAATTCTAAATCTTAGTAATTTGATTTTCTATCTCGTCCTTCAACTGAAACATCTTCCTCCAAAGTTACCATTGATTTCTCATTTGCTAAATGTGATGGTCTTTCTCAATCCTCACTATTCTTTCTCTTTCTGTCATATTGGACATGACTAACTACCTTTTTCTCCTAGATATTCTTAACTTTCAAGGTGTTTGTAACATTATTCTATACTGATTTACCCGTCATTTGTGAGACTTCTCCATCTCAATCTCCTTTGCTGGTTTATACACATAGACACCCTAACAATGGGTCCTCTTCTCTGTGTTCAAGCTGTCCTCTTCTTTATGTTCACTCTTTTGAGGACCTCATCAGCTCTTATGGAGTTAACTCTCATTTTTACTCAGATGACTCCCAAATCTGAATAATCAGCCCAAGTCTCTCTCTTGAGATTTGGTCCAAGATCACCAAATATTCATTAGATATCTTATACTGGCTGTCTCATAGATATCTCAAACTCAACATGTCTAAATATGAACTTATCATCTTTACCCCAAACACTCTCCTCTTCTCAATTTTCTCACCTATCTCATCCCAAAGTTCATAATATTGCATTATCCTTAATTCTTTGTTGTCCCTCTCCTCAAATAGCCAACGAGTTGCCAATTTACTGTTTCTACCTCCACAATATCTCTTGCCACTGATTCCTCTCTACTCACACAGCTACTGCCTTAATTCAGGCTTGCATTACCACTTGCCTAAATTAATGTAGCAGTGCTCTAATTTATCTTTCCACCTCCAGTTTCTCTCCACTTTCGTCTATACTACATATTGCTACCAAGTCATTTTTCTTAAGTTCAGATTTGGACATATCATTTCCCTACTCAGTTAACTCCAGTGTTTCCCTGTTCATTCAGTGTTAAAATATAAACTCCTCTTTAGCTGTGAAAGTCCTTGATAGCCTTATTTTGATCTATCTTCCCAGCTTCATTAGCCTTTACCTCCCACACTCTGTGGTAAAGCCAGACTGGCCTTCTCATTTCTTAAAACAAACATTTCCCTATCTTTCACCACCATGTTTTTGAATTGGCTGTCTTTTCATCCACTCTCTTCATACCTGGAGTGCAACTGGACTTCAGTGGCCATTAATCTAATGATAGAAGTTTGGAATCCTCCACCCACCTTGTTACTGGGGCCATTTTTTTTGCTCAACTCATAATAATTAATATAAAATAATAGTATACTATACTAGTTTTCATGAACCCTAGTGGTCCACAGAAGTCTGTAAACGCATATGGAACCCTTCTCTGAATAATGTCATTTTAATGCATTAAAAAGAAGCAAATCAATTTTAGAAATATAGTTTATGGACATCAGATTAAAATGTCCTTGAAAAAGGAGAAAGACTTTATTTAATCCCTGCAAAAAAGAGAGTAGTCCATCAACAGAATTCTGTTCATTTTAAAAATTTTAATGTTTTATTTTTATCTAATTATATGTGAAAACAATTTTAACAATCTCTTTTTCAAATTTTGAATTCCAAATTCTCTTCCTCTTTCCCTTCCCTCTCCCTCCCCCACTGAGAAGGCAAGAAATTTGACATAGACTACATATATATATACATAGTCATACAAAACATAATTCCATGCTGTGAAAAAAACATAAAAATTTATGAAAAATAAAGAAAAAGTATCTTTAGTCCCTTACCAGATTTTTCAAAGGAAGAGGAATTTGTTATTTTTCCCTTTCTCCCTAATAGACCTCCTTTATGTTCTGCCTGGTATACCAGGGAACACTGAGGGATTGAAAGTATAAGGTGGGGGGCAGCTAGGTGGCACAGTGGATAGAGCACCAGCCCTGAAATCAGGAGGGCCTGAGTTCAAATGTGACCTCAGACACTTAACATTCCCTAGCTGTGTGACCCTGGGCAAGTCACTTAACCACAACTGCCTCAGCAAAAAGCAAAAAAAATATATATAAGGTGGGTCATGGTATCAACATTAACACTTTGACAGTCTCTATGTAAAAAGGCAATAGCCTGTTAGCTACTTCATTACAGATGACCCTGCCCATGGTGACTGTGCCATAGATATGATCCTCTGTGCAAGGTATACTAGACTTGTATGAAAACCTAGATTTTGCTATTCCACCCGTGCACAGTGTTTTAAGTCCCACTGAATCTTCTGAAAATGACCTGGTGAAACCATTGATTTGCACGGTTCTTCTTATGCTGGCTCAGCTCAGCAGAATTTTTGACTACTCTGTCCTGCATGTCTTTTGTGATAATTCTTATTCCTGTTTCATGGGCTTTGCTTAATGACCTTCAAACTTTTAAGGAGGAGCTGCTTTATTTCTTTCTTTGTTCATCTTTATCATGTCTCATAACCTTCTCATTTTCCTGTCTCTTTGAAGGCCTTCCAAAAATTGTTTGACACTTCTTTCCAAGAAATACAGAATTCCATTCCTTGCTTCTCTCTCCCTTTGTCTCCTTCTAGTTTCTTTCTTTTAAGACAGGAAACTATTCATTTCTGTGCTTAGCCTTTTCATGATATGTGGACTTTTTTTTATTCCTCTCTTCAATTTCATCAAATGGATGAATTATCATGTGTGATACCCCGATCACCTATCGATTATTCAGTGGGAACTCTCTTTATTCCTTCATTTTGCCAAAATCCTTCTATTTTTAGTGATGGTTAAAGCTTAACTTTGTAAGCTATGTTTTTTGGAAGTGAAACTTGACTTTGCTTTTTGAACTATTATATTTCATTGTTTTCCTTTTTAATGAATGAGAAATAATCTTGTATAATTCATGCTTTTAACATTTTTAATTTTAGAAAACCTGTAATTTTAATATTTTCTTGTATTTTGTCATTGAAGTAAAGTTGCTTTGTCTTATTGACAAGATCTTAATTGACTTTAAACCTTGCTGCATTTTAATTTTATTCTGAAATCCTTTCTTCCATCTCTGCATAACTGAGTTTGAAACTAGACAATGTCTTTTTCTTAGAATCTCTTAAAAATTTTCCATTGTCCTAAAAATCTATTCTCTTTTTTATATAAAGTTTTCCATGAAAGCTCTAATTTTCATCATCATTTTCATGCTGATTTCTTACTCCTAATGTTTACTTGATCTTATAAATCACTCTGTTGATCATTGATGTTTTTCCACAAAAAATTTATGGGGGTTTTGTTATTGCAGCATTTTTCTTTGCATCTGGGATGTTAGCATTAAGTTTTTTCCCCATAATTTTTATTCATTGTATTGAAGGCTCTTTGGAGTTGCTTACTCACAATTTTTAAAATGCTTTTTGTTATTACTTTGAAATTTTTCTTGTGATAAATTTCTCTTATATCTTCTTTGTCATTTATTGTTGTTCTTTAATTCAATTGAATATATCTCTTGATTTTTAAAGAAATGGAGAGACATTCGATTTAGACCTGATATCTAAAAATTACAGTTAATGAAGTTAAGTGGTTTTGGAGCTCATTAACTGACCAGATCCAAACACAAGGTTGAGAAATATATTTGTGATAAAAATCAAAGATATTAATACAATTTTATTTTTTAAATATGTATAGTGTGCAGAAACATGGAGTTGATATTAACAGAGTTCTCTTCCCTGTATATCCAGCATGTTTTATTTAGGCTTGGTATCAAAGGTACCACACTGACAACTCAGGGGCACAGTAGATAGAGTGCCCAGCCTGGAGAAAGGAAGATTCCTCTTCCTGAGTTCAAATCTGGCTTCAGATACTTACTAGCTGTGTGATTATGGGCAAGGGCACTTAACCCTGTTTGTCTCAGTTTCCTCCTCTGTCAAATGAGCTGGAGAAGGAAATGGCAAACCATTCTAATACCTTTTCCAAAAAAAAAAAAAAAAAAAACAAAACCAAAACCCAAAACAAAACAGAAACAGAGTCATGATGAGTCAAACATGACTGAAGAATGAAAACCAAAACCACATTTTAGGAAAGTCTTTGACTTACTAAAAGTGCTCAGAGGAATATAATTGCAATGGTGAAAGGCATTTGAAATCATGTCATATGAGGATGAATCAAAAGGACTGGTATGTTTAGCCTGGATAAGAAGTGCTAATTGAGAACATGATAGCTTTTTCAAGTATATCAAGGGCAATCAGAGAAATTCTAGTCCTAGTTCTCCAGTGAGTAGAATTAGAAGTTATCAATACAAGTTGCAAAAAGGCACTATTGGGATGGATCTGAGGAAAAATGTTCAAATCTTAAAGCTATATCCAAGAAGATAGGCTTCCTTAATGGTGGTTGATTCTCCCACTCATTGGAAGTTTGCAAGTAAAATTTGGATTCTAATCATTGGATTGTTTTCAAAAAGAATTCTTGTGTCAGTATGAATGGACTTTATGGCTTCTGTGATCCCTTCCACTTTTGAGAGTCTGATTATTATTCTTTGACCCATAATTGGCAATAAATCAGTGCTCTTAGGTATGCATTTTCTAGCTTTATTGGAGACATAAGGATTTGAATCTCTTAATTGTGGCCATGTTCTTCTATGGTCAGAAAAAGTTAGAAAGTTAGAACAGTTGTGTTTGATTCCCAGCTTATAATTATGTGACAATAGCCAAGTCACTTGCTCTGAACCTCAAATTCCTCACAGAAAAGGGAATATGATAGGGATATGAAAGGGATATGTCTTCTTACATCATTGGATTTTTGTGAGTATCAAATAATATATATGAAGATACTCTGAATTGCAAAGCACCATATAAATGTAAGACAGTACCATCATTATAATGTTGGGGAAAAAATACCAATTTACTTACAACAAACTGATTTTTCTGTTCCCTCAAAACTCCTTGTAAGTGGATTTCCCTTTTTTGTGTGTCTGGCAGCGAGACAGATGGCAACATTATAACATGATGCTAGAAGAAAAGTGTTTGGAGAGGAGAGGAGGGGGCAAACGAGAAAAGCAAGGCTTGAATAAGCAATTTTTCTTAAAAGAAATAAATTCTGGGACAGTTTATTTTTGTGCTCTGGCTGGAGTTTGGGACAATGTGCTAGGATTCTCTCTTTTGGCTTCAGCTGGCAGACTGCCTGAAAGAGGTGGGAACTTGGGAGGAAGGGAGGCAGGCATGTTTCTATTAAAACTCAGGCCTTCTTGAAGGCAGAGTGAGTTGCTGAAGCCAGTATAGGGTTTATTGTCCTTGTCTGATCTCCCATAATTAATGCTAGTGTCTTTCAGCTGAAATTATCTCCAGCTTATTTGTGTATAACTTATTTGTACATTTGTTTCATGTTGTTCCCACCATTAGACTGTGAACTTCCTAAGTATAGGGATGGTCTTTTCCTTTCCTTTTTATTTATTTATTTTTGGGGGGTGATCCTGGCATATAGTAGATGCAACATAAATGCTTCTTGACTGGACCTGTGTCTTTACATAGGATCATATATTTAGAGTGGGACTTTAGAAATTATCCAGTTTAACCCACTCATTTAACAGATTAGGGAACTGAGGACCAAACAAGTTAAATGACTTTTCTAAAGTTATACAAATAGTGTCAGAGCCAAGGTTAAAAGTGAGGTCTCCACTCAAAGTTTCATTTTTTTTTTGTTTGTTTTGTTTTGTTTTCAATAATTATCTGAATATTTGGGGCAAGTTGGTGTAAAATATTCCAATATAATTATATATTAGAGACCAGTATTAATGAGATGTCTTTAGAAGCAGCATAGGATTATTGAAAAATTCCTTAAATTGACTCAGTGCTTCAGAGAACTTTGAATCAATCCAAGGATTTCTATGCAGACAAATGCAGTTATAGCACTCTGATCTCCTGGTCTGCTTTGCTGTTCATACTTCAAACTTTTGGGGTTGGTGGACAAATGTAACACATGATACCTGCATTCAAGCTGATACAGAAAACATTCTAAAATTAATCAATATCAAAGATATGACTAAAAATGTTTTCTTATTTCTTATTCTAGAATTAATTCAGAATTATTGTTATTTATGTTGTATAATCAGCCTTGGGAAAGTATATGTTAATAATCTGTGATCATTTCTTGTCATAAAAGGTCTTTTTGTCTAAATCTCTATCAAGGATTTTTGTGTGTGTGTGTGTACATGTATTCAGTATGAATAATTTGAAGAAAAGGAAATTTGAAGAGACAAGACAAAAACAAAAGTATTATTATCCTGAACTGATGCTGAATTGAGATTCCATGGACCTTATTCAAATACTAGATCTCAAATACATAAGAAACACACACCTGATGTATTGTTAAATTTAAAACAACTGTCCCAGAATTCCAGCATAATTACCAAGACATTGATAAACAATAGATAGCAGTTAATAGTAATAAAAAATTCAATGTTTAATGGATGAATGAAAAAATATTAAACATATGTTTTACACATATTTCTGTGCTAACCGCTTGGGATACAAATTAAAAAAGCCAACTTTCTTTTCTGGATCTTCAATAGCTATGGCTACAACACCCCTCAGAAATAGATGCCAGGTCATATTTTTATGGTGGTTGTTTCCTGGGATTGCTCTAGGAGTTAGACTAGAAGTTGAACCAGTGGTGAGAAAGGAGGGAGGAGAAAGTCTGCCATTCCCACTAGGTTTTCCTGGTAGTTTGTCAGCTATAAGTATTAGTCGTGGCACAATTGTGGCTAGGCTTTTGGGTTCAGAGTCCTGGTCGATTTATCTTGGTGTTTGAGGAAGGGTGTGCTTGAGCTGATTTAACTTGCTTGACACATGCTGTTTTCTACTTCTCTCTCAGTGTGCATTACTGCTACAACTGGACTGACTTGCCTGCCCTACAACTGGTGAAGGTGTGGTGAACTGGAACATTCCTTCTCTTTTCTCCCTTCCCCTTTACCGCCCAAATTCTGGCTTATATAAATAAAGAGAAAAATTAAACTTGTTTTAGACCATCTTAAATGGTCACATCCAAAACTTTTAGTAAGTCATCAAATAAGTTGCTTTTAATGTCAAATTTGAGGGTAGCTAATTAGCACAGTGGATAGAGTACTGGATCTATATTCATCTTTCTGAATTCACATCTGGCCTCAGACATTTATTTACTGTGTGACCATGATCAAGTCACTTAACTGTTTGCTTCAGCTATTTTACATTTGTAAAATGAGCTGGAAAAGAAAATGTCAAACCACTCTACTATCTTTGCCAAGAAAACCTGAAATGGGGTCACAAAGAGTTGGATATAACTGAAAAGGACTACAATAAAACTAACAAATGTTATATTCAGAATGAAGGAAATATAAAAGTACTTGAGATAGAATATAATCTCCTGGAAGACAGGGACTGTTTCATATTTATTTGTATATCCTAAGTACCTTGTAGGTGACTAGTTAATTGATAAGTTGGTTGGGATAAGATATAAGGAACTGACCAGAGAGCTGACTTTTATTTTATTTATTTATTTTTATTGGCTTTTTGCTGAGGCAATTGGGGTTAAGTGACTTGCCCAGGTCACAAAGCTAGGAAGTGTCTGAGATCAGATTTGAACTCAGGTCCTCCTGACTGCAGGGCTGGTGCTCTACAGAGAGCTGACTATTAATCTGATTTGATTTATCTTTCCAAAGAGCCTTACTTTTAAAGTGTTTGTATCTACTTCCTTCATACTTCTTTGTTATTGAAACTCCCACCCAATTTAGCAGCTTCCAGAAGATTATGGGCTGGGAAAATTTAAATTTGAATCCAGATTGGATTATCTATTCTCTTCTTGGACAAATATATAATTTTAATTAATTACTATGGAATTTTATTATTATTTTATAAATTGTAAAATTATGTACATGCTAATTAATGTTATTATTATATTCTAAAGAAAAGAATTATTTTTATTTGTTGTTGTTGTTGTTGTTTTGTTTTGTAGTATAGAGTCAGCCTTGAAAACCACTTTCAATACCTCCATCTTCATTGCTCTACCCACCAAGCCAGTGGCCAAACCTTATTGATTCTTCCCTTATAATATTGTTTAAATTTCTCTCTCTCTCTTTTTTTTTTTTTCTATTTCTACTGATACTGCCCTATTCAAGTTTTCTAATATCTTCTGTAAGGTTATGCTAAAAGTCTTAAAATTGGCCTCTCTGTTTTCAGTTTTTCTCAATTTTATTCTATCCTATACAGTGCAAAAATTATTCTAAAGCAGTATCAAGAAGAAAAGGACAGATATAGTGAGGTGGTACAGTACATAATGTGCTAGATATAGAGTCAGGACCTTATATCTGACTCGAATACTTGTGAATTTAGGCAAACAACTGCCTCAGTTTTCTTAATTGTAAAATGAGGATAATATTAGTATATCTACTCCCAGAGCTGTTATGAGAGTCCTATGAGATAATTCTTGGAAACACTTTAGCATAATGATTGGTACACATTGGGCACTTAATAAATGATTTCTTTCTTTCCTTCCTTTTCCCTTACTATATTCCAGGTACTGTTCTAACTGATATGGTTAAAAATTTCTAGGCTTTCTTCTAAGATCACTAGAAAGAAAATGTAGATAGCTTATTCTGGACTATGCCTGGAATCCTCAAGAATTTCTGTGCCTTCTGTATCCCCCAAAACTTGATTGAAAGGGATAAACCCTGAATTTTCTTAGGATTGATTTTTCTACCTTTTGTCTTTTATGTGGGCCACTATCTGATCAAGGGCCTCTCTTACTGTGGTCTCACCTAGCCCAATCAAAGTTATGTTATTAGTCTAATGGTGTACAGCAATGCCCTTAGGAAGGGAGATGTCATCCAGTTCTCAGATCACCATAATGTAGCAGTAAAGAAAGAGTTCAGGTAGTTGTGGATGGATAGTGACAGTGAAAGTATATTGGATTCTTTCTTAGATGAAAGCAAACAAATAGAGGAGGTAAAAATATTGGCAAGGTTTATATATACATACTACTCATTTTGGAACTGAGCTATCTACCTGATCTACAATGTTGTAGGTTGATCAGGAACAGCTATAGGGATAGGGATAGGGATACAGTCACTATAAGCTGCCAGATACCATTTGCATTCCTCATTGGGTCCCATTGGGTTGTTGGTACAATGAAAGATTTTAATTTTCCTTCATCTCTATTACTAGAAACTAATACTATGGAACAACTAGGTGACACAGTGGATAGAGCACTGTCCCTGGATTCATGAGATTCTGAATTCAAATGTGACCTCAGACATTTGGTTCTTACTAGCTGTATGATCCTGGGCAAGTCCCTTAATCCCAATTGCCCCTTCCTTCTCAAAATGCCTATTAATTAAAGCTATCCTGTAACCAAATGGCTTGACCTAATAGATAGTGGGTTACCTCATCCACAGAGACTTTCAAATGATAATCATTGGCTACAGCATGATAAAAGGGATTTTTATTCATATATGTTATACTAATTGGTTTTCCAAGTTCCCTGCCATTTCTGAGGTATCTTGATTCTGGAGTACTATACTGTCTTTTATTAATTCTCCTTATCATTCATGGTCCTGACCAAAATTATAGAAAGAAAATTACTGCTCTCAAATTTCATTTATTCACCTAAGACTTCTGTGACCAAACTGATCTACGAGATCTTTTTCTTTCCTCTGAAAGCTACTAACCCTTATTATCTAGAGCTCCAGTTTCCAAAACATGTGCCACAATGCCCCAGAGCAGAGGTGTCAAACTTTAAGTCCTACAAGTGAAGTCTTCTCCTTCAAAAAAAGATTAACCTGTAATTGGAAAATGTTTAATAAAGTAAATAATAACATAGATAATTTATAGCTGAACTCAAAACAGGCTGAGGTAGCAATCATGATCTCAGATAAAGCCAAAGTAAAAACAGACATAATTAAAAGGGATAATAAAAGTTACCATAGACAATGAAGTAATATTAAAAAATTTTACAGCAAGTTTCTCTAATAAAAGCCTCATTTCTCATATATACATATATATGTATACATATATGTGTATATGTATACATATATATGTATATGTATAGATATATGTTGAGTATAGAAATTAATCAAATTTATAGAAATAAGAGCTATTTCCCAATTGAAAAATGGTCAAAGAATATGAACAGGAAGTTTTTAGAAAAAGAAATCAAAGCAGTTTATAGTCATAAGAAAATTTGCTTTTTAAAATTTGTAATTTCTAAATTTTATTCTGTCTATTAATTCTTTTTAATATTTTTGAAATTAATGTAATCTCATATACATTTTACTCTGATAACTGGTAAAGATATATCCTATTTTCTTTTTTCTCATTTAAAATGTGATATATTGCTTTTAGGATGTATGAGGAAGCTACTACTATACACACATATATATTTTATAAATTTCATCCCTCCTTTCTTTATCATTTACTATTTTATGGTTATTTTTAAAGATACATTTCTTTTTCCTGATTTTTCCTATTTATCAGTTTTATTCCCTATGAATATATTTTTGTGGAAGTTCTAAGTAATGATGAGAAATTTATATTCTTTAACATTCTTATTGGGAAATAATAAATAGTATTTTTATGTCGTTTTGAAAAATTATGTTCATTTTTCTCCTTTTTGCTTATTTTTTTATTATTCAATTCTGAAAGAATAAAATGAAGGTCTCCCATGATTCCATTATATAAATTTTAAAATCTAATTTGTCTGTCATTTCCTTAAGGGAGTTAGATGTTATCCTGTTTGGTATAAATGTATTTAATAATGGTTTTATTTTATTGTTATGATGTCTTTTAATTTGATAGAGTTTTACTATTTATTTCTCTTGGTAACAATATTTCTTGTTGCCTTATCAGAAATCATGAGTCTAACTTTAACTTCTTTGAAATCTCTTGAAGTAGAATACATTGTGTTTCATCCCCACATTTTTATATGACAAAAATGCTCTAAATCACTATTGATTAAAGAAATGCAAATTAAGACAATTCTGAGGTGCCATTTTACACTTCTCATATTGCCTAAGATGACAGGAAAAGATAATGATAAATATTGGAGGGGGTGGGGAAAAACTGGATCATTTGTACTGTTGGTGGAATTGTGAATTGATCCAACCATTCTGGAGAGCAATTTGGAACTCTGCTCAAAGGGCTATCAAAATGTGCATATCTCTAATGTGCGTATCTCTAATGGTTCTATATCCCAAAGGGATCATTGAAAAGAGAAAAGGACCCATATGTGCAAAAATATTTGTAGTACCCCTTTTTGTAGTCTCAAGTAACTGGAAATTAAGTGGGTGTCCCTCATATGGGGAATAAGTTATGGCATATGAATGTAATGGAATATTGTCATTCTATAAGAAATAATAATCAGTCTGATTTCAGAAAATCCTGGAAAGACTTACATGAATTGATGCTAATTGAAGTGAGTAGAACAAAGAACATAGCAACAACAAGATTATAAGATGATCAACTGTGATGGACTTGGCTCTTTTCAGCAATGAGGTGATTCAAGGCAATTCCAATAGACTTGTGATGCTTTTCAGCAATGAGGTGATTCAAGGAAATTCCAGTAGACTTGTGATGTAAAGCTCCAGTGAGAGAATTATGGAGACTGAATGTGGGTCAAAGCATAATATTTTTACCTCTTTTTGTTGTTTGTTTTTCTTTCACTTTTTGATCTGATTTATCTTGCATTAACATGACAAATATGGAAATATGTTTAGAAGAATTGCATATGTTTAACCTATATTGGATTGCTAGCTGTCTATGGGGGGGAAGAGAAGGAGAAAAATTTGGAACATAAGGTTTTGCAAGGGTGAATAGTGAAAACTATCTTTGCATGTATTTGGAAAAATAAAAAGCTGTTATAACTTCCAAAATTAAAATATTTTGTTTTGTTCTCCAGGTAGATGTGAAGAAAAATTTTAGCACTCATTTTTATAAGATTTTTGAGTTCCAAATTTTTCTGTCTCCCTTCTTTCTTTTCTCCCTCCTCTATTTCAAAGATGGTGTGCAGCTTGATATAAAAACACAACAAAGATTAAAATAAGTGAAAAAAATATGCTTGGATCTGCACTCAGAGCCCATCAATTCTTTATCAGCTTATGAATAGAATTTTCTTTAATCAATTTGTTGTACTTATTTTGTATCATTGTACAGCTGAGAAGAGTTGAGTCAATCATAATTGATCACCACATAATGTTGCCAATACTGTGAATTGTGTTTTCTTGGTTCTATTCATTTCACTTTGCATCAGTTCATTTGTATCACATTGTATCAGTTCTTTCCAGGTTTTTCTGAAATCTGCCTGTTCATCATTTTTTATTGCACAATAGTATTCCATTACATTCATACATTACAGCTTGTTCAGCCATTCTCCAATTGATGGATATCCTGCCCCCCAATTTCCAGTATTTTGCTAACACAAAAAGTACTATTATAAATATTTTTGCACGTGTATATCCTTTCCCCCTTTTTATGATATATTTGGGATACAGAACTAGTATTGCTATTGCTGGGTCAAAGGGTATTAACAAATTAGCTTCTCTTTATTCCTATGTTTTCTAGTATTTTTTTAATAAGAATGAATGCTGTATTTTGTCAAAAACTTTTTCAGTGTCTATTGAGAGAATCATATGATTTATGTTGATTTTCTTATTTTTATGGTCAGTTGTATTGATGAGTTTCCTAATATTGAGCCAATTCTTCTTTCTTTTAAATTACTGCTTCATTCTCATGCATTTTTTCATTTATAATAATCTAATATTATCCTCTCTCCTTTCCACCATTTACTCTATTCATGTTACATGATTCCCAAACCTTCTTCCATTTCTTTGAGGGGGGACTGTGATTAGCTAATATCTTTAACTCAATTATCTTGCCAGAAATCCCCTTTCTTTTTCCTCTTATAATTATTACCTTTTTTCTTTTTTAATTGGTTCAAATCATGCCTGGAAGTTTTGATATACTGGGTGTTGGTTGGATGTATATTTTATTTCATCCTTCCTGCCACAGACATCTTGACTTTCTATTCTAGATAACAAAGTAAAATCTTTCCTTCATAGCTTAACCCCTTCTCATATGATACTCTCCCAGTAGATCATCAGGTCAGAATTTACTTAGAGGACAATCTGAATCATTTCAAATGGGAAACTCATAAATATAAAGGTAACATGGTAGATAAAATACTTGAAAGTCACATGAAACTATGTGTAAACCTTGAAGAATGGGTCAAACAAGCAAAGAATGACTAATAGTAAGTATAGTATGATGCATCTATAGTACCACCAATGCCTAGAGTATTATCATCTTTTATTCTGTCACTGGAATTTATATTTTAGGGAGTTTTATCTCTTTTTCTCTTCTTCTCATTGTTTTTGTTACCTTATTTGGTACTTGTCCCCCTTAATTTGAGGAGAGAGTCTGCAAAGAGAGTAAGTGCAATCTTTTGTTTTTGTTATTTATCTTGTTGGAAGCAGATTTAACTTTCTGCAAGAGGCCTTTTTTGTCTCTCCTTTCCTATGAGATTATATATATGGTTTACACATTATATAGAGTTTACACTCTGTAAATAGTTGCTTACAATTTGTTTCTGTCATCAGAAGGTGAACTCCTTGAAAGTAGGGCCTTATTTTTCTTTTCTTTGTCTGTCCAGTGAATAGCACAATATGTAGCATGGTACTTAATAAAATACTTATGGCAATGGTGAATGATGAGACAGATTCACAGAATCATAGGAATCAGAGCTGAAAATGACTGTTTTGAAGTGATTCAACCATCTAATTTTGTATATAGTAAAACAGAAAAAGGGGTGTATGGACACATACATAATAAGAAATACTGGGATTTGACTTGGGTTTTGTCTTCTAATAGTTTTCCACTATACCATTTTGATTGAGATAGGAATCCTTAACATCTATTTCTGAATATGGGAACAGACTCAATGCATGTAAATGAGTAGGAATTGGTAGCAAGGGCAAAAACTAGATTTGAGATAACACCTTTGATTTGTTAATTCATCAGAATTTGACATTTACTTTTCCATTTATTTGATGGAACTGACTCTCAAGAATCATGGCAAAGTATTCAATCACTCCATTAAAAGCACTTATCTAGTGACTACTGTGCCAGATACTGTGCATGGCACTGAGGAACAGAAGCTGGGGGATACAGTGTGTTCACAAAGAAGTAAAACCAAGAAATATGCAAGCAATGATGGGCATGGAGGTAGGGGCAGGTGGGAGAGAGCAGAGAACCGAGATTGATAACATGGTGAATCAGGAATGTCCTTTTGAAAGGTGGAGCATTTGAAGTGATTCTTAGAAGAAATTCGTGCTTTTGGGAGGCAGAGATAAAGCATCAGAGTATTACAAGCATAGACACAGCCTGTGAAAAACCCCAGAGATTAGAAATGGAATGCTATGAATGAATGAATAAAAAAAAATTAAACACAATATATATGGGCTCTACTTTCAGGTGCTTACATTGTAGTATGAGGACAAAAGAATGATCAGTGTAGCCATAAGAAAAGGGATGTATATATGTGGGAAAATGGCAGAAAAATAAAATGATGGCTGGGTGGATGGGGTTGGCAGGTATGGTGCTAAAATCAGGGAAAGTAAGCAGAGCAGTTTGATTAGTGTCACAATAGCAGGTTATTATCTTGGAAAGATACACTTGGGCCCACATATGAGGAGCATTATATGCCATAGAGAGGAGATTGTATTTTGTCTTAAAGGCAATGAAGAATCCCTGGGGCAAGGGAATGACATAATTACTTCTGTGTTTTAGGAATATCAACTTAAAACTGTGTGATAAATAGGAAGATATAGACAGAGAAACCAAGTAGAATAGTTCAGAAGAGAGGTGAAAAGGGACTAAGAGAGTTACTTACTTACTTTGTATTTAGAGAGAAGGAGTTAGAGGGGATATAATGAGTTGGGAGTCATCAAGATGAAACACTTCATTGGACTCTGCGGAGAAGGTGGGAGGAAAAAGTTGGGTATGAATTCTACGTTGTGAACTTGGGTGACTGCAAAAACTGTGGTGCTCTATGATAATACAGGAAAGTTAAGAGGAAGGAGGGACATGGTTGGTTCTATATGTATTTAGAGCAAAAGCTATTATATTTGTGACATATTCCTTTTGAGATGCCTGTGGGAAATCCAGGTGAAGAAGTCTAATAGGTAGGTGATCATGTGAGACTGCAGCTTAGGAGAGATAAGGGATGGATATGTAAATTTCAGAATTATTTATATAGAAATTATATCTCACTCTATGATGTCATTGAAAGATGGCATTGAAAAAGAACAGCACCCAGGCCCGAGCCTCTTGGGACCCATGCCTATCATTTAAGAGATGGATAATGATTCAGCAAAGGAGATAAAGATGGATAAACTTGACAAGCAGAAGGAGAACCAAAGCAGAGAAATGCCATGACAACTTAAGGAGAACATTCTCAGAAAGAGGGTATAGTTCACATTGCCAATTTATTCATAATAAGATGTTTAGAAATAGAAAGATTAAGGGGAAAGTGAAGGAACAATACATTATATCTGACCTTGAAAGAGAACAATATTAGTTGTGTGGTTAGGAGAAAAGCCACATTACAAGGAGTTAAAAATGAATAGGAGATGAGAAAGGTGAAGTAATAAGGGTACACAGGTTTTCCCCCCAAGAAATATGTCTATGAAATGAAATATAGATGAGAGTTTGACATGCTAATAGAAATGGACAAGGGGAACTCTAATGAGACACTAAAAACGAACCATTTAATTGTTAGGCATCACAGTGGATGGTATATACTATATTGGACAGATGATTTCATATTGTAAATTCAGTTGCAATGATAATATAGTACCTCTAAAGCCTTAAATTAAGAGTCCAACTTCTTATTAACTCAAACTAGGAGTCATTTACTCTGATATGTATAAGATCTTATTGATGTAGGTATGCTATCCAACAATGCTGATTGCAACCTATGTTGCATGTTTATATGATTTTTGTTTATAAATCCACTTTAGTAGATCTACCTACTATGATAGAGGCCTCTTCCAAGGTCTTTTAATATTTCATGGCCTATAACAGATCTTTGGTTATCACTCTTTTATTCCTACTGTTATTTTTTTTCCAATTGTGTTTTTCCTGAGACACTTCTGAATGTGTAGTTACATCATTAATTACAACAAAGGTAAAAATCAGCACCAAATTGAAACAAGGATTAGAAATGAGAACTAGGAATGAATGAATTTTTAAAAGTATTTATTAATAGTTCACTGTTAGCCAAGCACTGTAGCTATACAAAAAGAAAAGTCAGTTTCTTCTCTTTAAAAAAAATGTTCTAATTGGGAGATAAAAAATGCAAAAGAGTTCAGTTGGAAGGTTAATGGAAAAGCCCAGTAGACCTTAATGTTCAGTGACAGGGTGAGATGGTAAGGTCGAGTCATCCTTCATTTTACCAGAAAGTTTATAGTTGGTGATTCCTTGTTTATCTAAGTGGTACAAGTAGTATGTCTGCCTGCTCTACAAGAGGTGAGGGGGGATGTTGGAGGATCCTGTCTCATAAATGCAGAGAAGGGATAAATATATCCAGAAGTTGCAGTGTAGTAGGAGCTCTGGGTTTCCTCTCATGGAATTATGAATAGGGAAGTCACTTGCTTCTTCTAGGATCTTTAGTTGGAATAAAGGAGATACCACATGCAAAATCTTTTTGGAGGAGCTCATTTATTTGTGATCTGTTTTCTTGTACCAAACCAAATTTTTTTATAATGAACAAAGATTAAACATAGCAGGATTCTATATACACTTCACTTGCAGTCAGCTCTGTGACTCATAATGTGATGTTTTTTTTTTTCCCTTTGAGATAATCTTGAAAGTCAATTCTTTAATTTTCTTAAAGGATGTTGACTCCAACATGGATTTCTTCTGTAGTTATTCAGTCTGGTACAGTTACTTTTTCTTACTTTTGATACCATTTCTACTTTGTCACATAGCATATCATATGTTAAGGCATATGAATGCAAATGTATTGGTTCCACTGCCATAAATGATAAAGTATCAAAATGCTGAGAGATATGTTCATTTTTGGGTTCTATTTGTTAGTCTTTCAGATTTCCTAAATAAAGGTGTTTTTTTCCCTGATGTTTGTCACAGTTGGGTACCACATTGATCTTTATTTAGACTTGTTTTCCCCTCTAAAGCTTTTCACTATTTTGTGAGATAATAAGCCTCATATTCTCCCACAATTCTCCTCCTTAATATTTTAAAAATTAATTCACTCTCTAAACCAAATGAGATAATATATGCAAATTTTGAAGCATTTTAGAAAGGATAACTATTATTATCAATCAATATTATTATTGTTGTAACTAATGTTACTATAGTTGTGTTTTGTTTTGTTTTGGTTTTTTTGGAAAACTATCATCTTGGCTTAGATAGTGTGGTTTCAGGGATCTTTTGATCTTTTCCACAATAATTCTTTCATCTAGCAATCCTGTAGGTTATCCATCCTCAGATTATACTTGAGCTCTCTCAGGGATTTTCAAGGTTCAAAGTGCCCAAGGATCTTCCCTTCCATAATTCACAAGCACCCACAAAAGTATTTTCCTTTTTTTTTCTAATTAGCTAGAGAGAAAAATTAACACAAATGCATTTACTGAACTGGCACAGTGTGAACAGAAGCAACGCAATATTTGCTTTATAAGCATGGAGAACCTTCTCCAGGAAATATGCATAGCAGCAGTGGAAAAACTAGAACCATGTATGGAGAACATTCATAGAGTGATACATCTGTGGGAAACATGCATGGTCAGTCCAGTTTTCATATCTTCCAGTTTAGCATCTCGATAACTCATATCTTCTTGTTTCAATCTTACATTGATCCCCTGCTGGGGCATCTCTTGCTGGGCAGGATACTCAGCTAGTTCACTGAGTCTGTTCTACTCAACAGCTCAACTTTTGTGTCTGTCTATTCTCAGTTAGATGAAGCATTTATTATGGCCATGTGCTTCTGCAAAATGCCATTGCTAAGAGGAAGGGACACAGAGAGAGAGAGAGACAGACAGACAGAGAGAGAGAGAGAGAGAGAGAGAGAGAGAGAGAGAGAGAGTGTTATTCATTTCTATTCTCTGTACTCTCTAATAGGAATGAAGGGGAAATAAGGAGCAAATAAGTGTTCAATAGCTGAGTTCAGTCTTCAGAGATATCTCATTTCTCAATTCCCATAACTCCTCTCTGTACTGACTTCTTAGAATTTACTTTTTTGTTTTAAGCCATAGGTAGTGGCTATTCAATGACTAGTCTCTGTTTTAATTCCATCAGGCTGACTAAACAGTTTCATACTTCCTTAAGAAGTTAAGAAATTTAAGCACTTCATGACACTTGCTTTAAACTGGCCACACACCTTTTACAAGATGCAAATGAGCCACTTAAAATCTGATTGGAGTGACCCTTCCATCTCCTTGGCTCTGATAGCTGCCACTTAAATTCTCTAATTTTACTAAGTCAGTTAGGAGAAATCAGTTGATAAGGTATCATCTGATCACATTTATATCAGTTAATCTTCTGTAAAAAATAGTGATAATCTATTATTGCCTTCAACTTTGTCCATTTTCCTTTGTTCAGTTTCAATAACTAGCTTGACTAGGTCATCTGGGAGTTGTTGTAATTACATGCAGTGTCTCCTCATCTTTAATTTTTCTTCTAATTTGGTGCTGATTTTCTGTAACTAGGTAATTATGACTGGACATAGACAACTAATTCAGAAATGACTCCCATGACCATTAACCACCTTTTTCTTGTGTATTAAGATATATCCATTCTCATTTTTTGTAATATTGCTTGGTTGTTAGACTCCCTATGGGTTGTTCCTTCTCAAAATTAAAGCTTAAAAGATATAGACAAAAAACTTTATAAATAATAATCTACATACTTTTGGATTCTTTCATTTCTTAATCATGAAATCTATTTTTCAACATACTTTTTGCGCCCCTGTTGATCAATTGCAGAATCTGTATCTATTCAATATCCATGAAATCTTATTAGGACATTTCCTCAAGGTGTGCACATATGCTGAATTTCACAGAGTGTGAGGGCTGAAGGTTTGAAGGGCTGGATAGGTTTAGTGTACAGTTCTGGCACTTGATTCTGTTTTTTCAGGGACAATCTCTTTTCAGTTTGGGGAGGCTCATTACAATAGAATGGCTTTTTGACGGCTAATTCCTTGGTCATGTCAGCCTAGGAAATTTTAAAAAAAGTACAAAATGCCCCTCACAACTGTATAACCCTCTTCTACTTCTATGGTGACAATGGCAGAGAGAGAAAAATGATGGTGGATGACCCTAAAAAATCCCGTAGTTTTTGAAAAACTTATTGACTTCAACCTTAACAACCAACTTAACTGTTAGTCCTTCAAATATGAGAGCCTTGTCTAATGACCTGAGTGAACACATTATGAGATGAATGGGATAAGTGGCCCAGTGGATAGATCACTGGTTGAGTCAGGAAGACTTGGCTTTAAATCCTGCCTCTGAATCTTCCTACCCATGTGAATTTGGGCAAGAGACAACTTCTAGTTGACACAGTTTCCTCAGCTATAAAATTGTGATAATAACTACCTGCTTTCCAGGGTTGTTGTAAAGATAAAATAAGAATGAATATTTGAAGTGTTTTGTAAATCTTATATAAATGCTATCTACATTATCATTTTTATAAGTATCATCATCATCAATAAGATGCATCTTAACATTCTTACTTACTACACTGAAAAAACTGAAGAAAAAAAAGGAATAGTAGCTAATTGAAAGAATGGCTAATAGGAATTGAGAATTAGTTTCATCAATTAACCAATGAATAAATATTTATTAAGTGCCTTCTATGGACCAGACACTGTGCTAAGCACTGATAGATACACATGGAAAAAAGAAAGACAGCTCTTATCTTACCAGAGCTTACCAGAATCTAATAGGCAAAGACAACACCTGAAAAGGTGAGGGGGAGAAAGGAAGGTATGGAAGATTCTTGGTGAAAGGGCATGGCAGAGAAGTCCAAAGGACTTGAGTCTATGGCATATGAGGATTGTTGAAAGGAATTGGAGATTGTTTAGACTATGAAAGACTGGAGGAGTTAGGTGGCAGCTGTTCTTAAGTATTTGGGCAAATGTAGAAGAGGCAATATATTTGCTTTATTTGGTCTCAGAGGGTAGAAGCAGAAGCAATAAATAGAAATTGCAAAAACAAAGAAATAAAACAAATTTAGGTTTGAGGTAAGATCTTTTCCAAAACGGAATGGGATGTTTCTAGTGGTAAGAGGTTCTCCTTTTATTTGAGTTATTTGATCAGATATTAGATGATCACTTATTAGATGATCTACATTATAGAGAGGATTAGTTTTGATTGTCAGTTGAACTAAAAAAAAACCACTGACATCCTTTCAAAGTCTCAAAGTGTTTGATCCTGGAAAGATTATAAGTTATGCTGCTTTATAATACAGAAATAAGTAGTAGAGATTAAAAGTAGTTTAGAGGAAGCTTGCTGTTGTTGTTGAGTTCTGTCTTACTTGTGACCCCATTTGAGGTTTTTTTTGGCAAAGATACTTTATCCTTTCTTCCTCATTATTTTATAGATGAGGAAACTGAGGCAAATAGGTTTAAGTGATTTGCCCAGGGCCATACAAATAATATGTGTCTGGGACTATATTTGGACTCAGGAAGGTGAGTCTTCCTAATTTCAGGCCTGGTACTTTATCCATTGCATAGCCTACCTTCTCCTAGTGTCATTACTCCATTATTTAAAAATATTTCTGCTTGTGACATTAGAAAGCAAATGAGATACCTCTATTTTCCTTGATGATGAAAAAATATAAAAATGTGGCAGATCATGCCCATTTTTATTCTATTGTTTCCTTCCATTTTTATCTTGAATTATGCTTGGAATGACTTCATTTAGCTCTCTTGCTAAGTTTTTGCTAGATGTCAGAGTGGGTAGAGTATAGGGCCTGGAATCAGGAAGACTCATCTTTGTGAGTTGATATCTGGCCTCAGACATTTACTAGCTGTGTAATCCTGGGAAAGTCACTTAACTCTATTTGTCTCGATTCTTTCACATCTATAAAATAGGCCGAAGAAGGAAATGGCAAACAACTTTAATATCTTTGCCAAGAAAACCCCAAATGGGATCATGAAGAATCAGACATGACTGAAATGACACAACAACAGCTACAATAGTATTAAAGAGAACCAAGACAAGAGAAGCAGTTTTATTACCCAAAACATACGTAGAAGAGGTCTGTACTGAGGGGGACAAAGTGTGAGGGGGCCATGGGTTCATGGTAGAACTGATGGAAGGAAGAACCTAAGGATATGAGAGAAAATCTTGAACAAAATATTCCTTAAACAGCTGAGAAAAATTTAACAGCTAAAAACTTACATGTTTACTTTCTCATCTATCTACAATTTTAAGGTGAAT
Source organism: Myrmecobius fasciatus (assembly GCA_023553655.1). Lineage (NCBI taxonomy): Eukaryota > Metazoa > Chordata > Mammalia > Dasyuromorphia > Myrmecobiidae > Myrmecobius > Myrmecobius fasciatus. The sequence continues at coordinate 285,921 of JAJPUD010000218.1, read as the reverse complement.
AACATGCCTATTTAATGAGGGCATTGTCAATGACAATGAATAGAAAGCAGGTAAGCTTTCAGAAATGATATTTTTTACAATATCAATAAATTTGATATCATAAAATTGAATAACAGATATAGAGAATTCAAGATCTTACATTTACTATTTTTCTGATTATTAAATATTTAGCAAAAATGGTTTCAGTGCTGCAAAAATGCTTCCTCAAAACTTCCATTCCAACAGGTGTCTTGTTCAATGACTCTCTGAGCACATATATCTTGGAAGACATAAAGCAATGAGTTATATTCCCCAAACTTGTTAACCAGTATCATAGAGAGTATCCAATATATGCTTCAAATGGAAAATGGCTTTCCTGTGGATAATGAAGTTCTCCAGATGCTGCTGTTTGTGGACAATATTGCATCAAGTCCTAGAACACTACAGAGCCTCCTAAAAGAAGGCCATAACTCCTTAAAATAATTTGACCTACGTTTCCAGAAAAATCAAATGGTTAAAAGAAGCCTGTTGTTCAGAATATAAGCTCTGCTTAACATTGTCCATCAGCACATGAATATCTTAGAGAGATAATACAAATGGACAAATGTGAAGTGTGACTTCAGACACTTATTAGCTGTGGTGATCCTGGGAAAGGAATTTTTTGCCTCATTTTCTTCATCTGTAAAATGAGTCGAAGAAGAGGAAAACCACGCCAATATCTTTACCTACCCAAACCCCAAGTGGGATCATAAAATAACTGAACAATGACAAGAAGACAAATAGGCAATAAGATGGGCCCAGAATTTAAAAGGAAGTGGAGAATAGGCCAGAGTGCATTTGGAAAATGTCCTATTTCTTTTAATGACCTCTAAAGTCTTCCTGAATACAAAATCTATGTTTTAACACCAATACTCTTTCCGTCTTATTGTATGTCTGAGAATCATGGAACATTAAAGTCTCAGAGAATTAAAACTATCACACTTAGAGGGGAAAATGGAGAAAGAGAGGTGAATGTGGACAGAGCACTGGGCCTGGATGAATCTAAAAGTTTTAAGTTCAAATCTGGCCTCAGCTTTCTGTCTGTGTGGCCCTGGGCAAGTATCCTCTGTCTGCTTCAATGTCCTCATCTGTAAAGCAAGAAAAATAATAGCACTTTACTTCCAGTTGTGAGGACAAAATGAGATAATATTTGTAAAGTGCTTAGCACAATGTCTAGTACTTTTTAAATTTAACTGTTTCTTATTTGGTGTCAGTATACTACAATGCTTAGCTACAAAGAATAACTAGGGTGGGGGGAAAGATGTCATTAAACAAATAGGTGATCAAAAAAGATGATAAACTGCCTTCTTTATATCTTACATGACAAGAGTGAGGGAAGAACAACTGATATACACAGACACACACACATGCACACAATTATGTACTTATGATACCAGGAAAAATTGGAGGAAAATCCCAGCATTTCATTTGGAGCCCCCAGTGGTGAACTTGTAAGAAAACTTAGACAAGAATCACAATGGATGGGCAGGCACTAATGGACTATGATTTGTTTTTGTTCAAGGGAACATATATAGAGAAGAGATAGGTATTTTCCAAATTCAAATATATTTCAAACAGTTGTTCTTTCTTGCACATCTTTTCCTTGAAATTAATCTATCAGGATATATAAACACACACACATACACACAACCCCCTTTGTTAATTTGTTTGGACAATGTTTAGGTAAACAGAAAACATTTTTAAGCATTTACTATGGTTCAAATAGTGTGCTAAATTCTGGAGATAAGGGCAAAAATAGTCCTTGCTCTCAAGTGTACATTTAGATGAATATATGAATTGACACTACAGTCTTTTTTAAGGAGAATTCTGTCCAGTTTGATGGGATAAAGGGGAGGAAAAAAAGTAGAATAGGTCCTTTCTCTTTTTCTCTCCTTGATGCAAAGAATGTTTGTATATATGTCTAAAGGTAATCACTTCTATCTCTCCCCATTTTATCAGGAAAATCCTGGTCTTTTATGACACGGTTCAGGTTGAGTCTGGCATGAATGAATATAGGAGAACATTTGGCTTGTGTTATTTTAACCAAATTGGCTTAATTTCCTTGACTCTTAATTCTATCTATAGTCAAGCATTCTGAAATGATCAGATGAAAGGCCCTCCACAACTCAATGATTGGTTGGTCAATTTGATTAGCAGTTAGGAATTATAAATGGCTGATAAAACTGGTCTTTTCTTGTGCCGCCATAGTAATAAATAGCATGTACATATTTTTGTGCAGCTTTTATTCTTAGAAAGAAAGCAAAAAGATATAATAGGTTTTTAAAATACATGCCACATAATTTATTCTGACAAACAGATGGATTTTGTTGTTGCCATTATCTTTTGATGAAATACTTTAAAACTAGTCCAAGGTGGTGCATTTTCAAATATAATATATACAGTACATCTAGCAGTTAACAAAATTTGGATGTGTAGCATAGAATGGTCATTATTTTTACTGAAAAAAAATAAAGGCACTAATTACTTACAGACAAGATACTTAGCACAAACAGATAAGCTTCAAAATGAAAAATTCTCGGTTTATGATAATTATGTTCTCTGCTTTGTTTTCAGAGACTGATAATTTGAGGCTTTAAAATCACCAGGAAGCCATTAATTGGAATTCTTCAATAAAAAATAAATTACATAGAAGTTCATGATGAGTTGTAAAAGCAGAGAGACTGTATTATACAGTGAACGACAGTGCTTCCCTATTTATAGCCTCACACAGATATGTCGAACAGAAAACTGTAAAGAATTTGAGATGTGCAGATAGCAATTATTCACAGATCCAAAGTATCTACAGATATTTCAAATAACAGCTTTTAGCAGATCTGTTCTCCAATAAAAGCAGGGCTTTATTTTGGAGTAGCACTTTTCTAACATGTTGCTTCTTGTTTCTGACATTTTCCTTGGCATTCTGATGCTCTAGAAACTCATAAACTAGAGTATATACAAATCTAGGCATCATAACATGACATAACACACCCTCATGTGAGAGCAGATAGATTTTGGAGAAGGCTCTTCTCCTTGAGAGTTTGATGCCTTCAAGAGATGAGAAATGTCTACAAAAATGTCAGTTTCAGAGTGTTTCTTCCCATGTTATTCACCAAGAAAGCCAAATTCTTTTGAGGGTCAGGGTACTTTGCTCACTGTTTCACAGAAGAACTGGCTCCCTGTTTCAGGGTGCTTCATGGAGAAGCAAACTCTCTTTGGAAAATGGATTCAGGCAAAGATATTGCAGCCCCATTAAATGTAATATACTAGGGAAGGGTTGAAAGAGAGGCTAAATCACCAGCCAGGTTGCTTGGGCTTCTGAGAGTTAGAACTTGCAGACTTTCATTTAATAACTAGGAGATTGCATTTGCTCATTTAACCTGTTCTTGTTGAGTTGAAGTAAAGAAGATGTTCTCCAACATGCCATTTTAATATCCTTGGAAAGGGCTCAGACCTATTTTGTGGAAAAGGAGAAAGATGATCAAGATGATGACAGTCCAACAGCTTCTTGAGAAAAGAAAGGGAGGGATTTTGAAAAATGTTACTATTCATTCCATACTCCATATCATTCCCAGTCCTACTGTCAGTTCAGTCAAGATGTATTTATGAAACACTTACCATGTATCCAACACTTTCGTTTAATCTATGTGTATTTTGAATGTCCATAATGGTTTGTATATTGTCTCACAAATAGGATATAAGTTCCTTTACTTCAGCAACTGTTTTTGCATTTCTATTCCCACCCAGTGCTTAACATAGGACTAGTAAGCACATACTAAGTGCTTACTAAAATCTGTCAACTGAACTAGGAATTACATAGGATCCAAACTGAACTTTACTCATAGGTCTAGCCTATGTGGTACTGAAATTCAAAAGGGGAAGGCAAAACACATATGGGGACAAATACAGGCAAAAATTATACATGCCCAAGTACTTGAGTTTGTATTTGAATTTAAGTGGTAGTGGAATTCAGAGACTAGAGATGGATTTATGGTAGAGACATGTGGAAATACTTCCCATCAGGTGAGATTGAGTTGGGTCTTGAGGGATGGGTGGGAGTTTGGATAAACTGAGAGGTCCATCATGAGCAAAGATAAAACCCATTAAGGAGCCTGGCATTAATACTAAGGCTTTTGACCGCATGATTAGAATTAATACTTCATTTTATTATTAAAGACTACAAGTTAATCAATTAACTTCTGTTTACCTCATTTTCCTTATCTGTAAAATGGAATAATAATAGCACTTACCTATCAGGGAAGGATAAAATGAAATCATTTTTTGTAATGTCTTTTGCAAACCTTAAAGTTTGGCTATTATTAATGATAATAATTTCACACAAAATTTCCTTTGTTAACAAAATCTGCAATGTCCTTAAGTGGAAATGGAGCAGAGCTTAGATGTATATACCTGACATTCATTAAAAATTCCACACTAAGAAGCCAGGTTCTTTTTGGCATTCCCAGAATTTGCTACCCCAATTTCCTTTCTCCCTTGTTCTACAGATTATATCTAGTTGTTTTCCTTCATAATGTTTTCACTAAGGTTGTAATTCCCTATTTACTTCAATTCATCAAATGACTTCATGACAGAACCTGTGAAGGTCCATGGAGACAGGGTTAGAGTGTCTAGATAAAAGAAAACAAAATCAGCCCTTTGTACAGAGTATGGGATGATGTCAAGATGGAGAGGCACAATGTCAGTAACAATGGTTCACAATAAAAATCCCTGGTCTCTGCAGACACAGACAGGACTCATAATTCTTATAGAATAAAACCCATAGTAAATCAATTGAGATCAATTGATAAGAGATTTCAGACAGATTAAAAATTATACCTTCCTCTTCATTAATAAGGAGGTTTCTGTCCAGGACTGATTGTTGGTGCTGTCTTACTTTGATAAACGCCTTCTAATTCAATGTAAAGAAATATTCCTTAATGTGATGTTGTCTTCCATATCTTAAAAACAAAAATCCATATTTCCATACTGCCTTTCTAGAGAGATAGGCAGAGTTCCCTAGGACTGACAGACCCAGCACTGGCCAGGGAATTGTTTCACGACAAGACATATTCTAAATTGCCTGCTCTGAATTCTTTCTCTCTTCATGGATTCCAGAGTCAGGGAACTTTTTTAAAGTCATCCCAACTAGCTGCCACAGGATGTGTAGAGTATCAAACTGGGGTTGGCAGCGACTCCCTAGGGTTTTTAATTCTAGTTGGCATTAATATTCATGCTAATTGGGCTCTAATGTGAATATTGATAGCAATATCATTATGCTTATTGAACTTACACAGTGAAAAGAATGCTGGATTTAGGAATGAGAGACCAGGATACTAGCTCAGGTGCTTCCCTGTACTAACTCTATCTCCTCTGGCTAGAAATTCAGTCTTTGTGGGTCTCAGTTTCCTCATCTTTAAATGGAGGGTCTCAGATTAGATAACCTCTGAGAGGGATCCCAGCCATTTTGTGACAGGCCATGTTTAAACAGATGACAATAGCCTTTGAAACCATTTACATAGTCTCCAGCAGGTGTCTACACTTTGCTATCTCTGCACACCTTTGTTTGCAAACTCTCTAGGGGATATGGAGGAAAAACACTTCTCCTGCATCTTGGAAAGGCTAGAATTTTTCAGGAGCAATTGCAAAATTTAATTAAGTCTTGATTGTCTTCTGTGCATGAGAGAAAACAGGGAATTTGAAGCTGAACAAAACATAACAAACCCAATCGAACTAAGGGAATAGCAGAATTAAGTATGCTCTATTTTGTAGCCCCTTAATGACCTCCAGCAAATGTCTGACCCAGTTCTGAGGGCCTTCATCCCCGTTAAATAAAACATAGCGTCTTAAAAAGCAGCCTAACAAATGAAAGACAAAGACTTGGAGCATCCATCACTATGGAAAAGAGAGGAGTGTCTTTCGTGGCTGCCACAAAGGAAAATGTAAAACAGAATGAAGACAGCAGCAAATAACTTAGTTGGGAGACCATATGAGGGCCATACAGCACACTTAATTGGACTTGTGTTACAGTGGATAAGTAGTATGAACAAGGAATTAGGAAAACCTAGGTTCAAGTCCTGCATTAGCCACTATTAGCTTGTTTGACTATTCTGAGAGTCAGCCTCAGTTTCTTTAACTGTAAGATGGGGAAAATAGTAGTTTCTACTTCATAACATTATTGGGAAGATCAGATGAAATAATATATGTTCATGTAGGTTTGCAAACTTTAACGTTCTCTATATATGAACTAGCTCTTGTTATATTCCCATGAATTGAAAGGATTAATCTGCATGGTGTTTTCTCTTGATTGTGCTGGCACTAGGTATATTCTTAGTCATAGTTTCGTCTTAGGGCAAAGCACTCTTGACTGCTAGCAGAGGGTTAACTAATAACCAGTACCCTGTTGATGTTTAAAAATCTTTCTTTCACCAGTCTCACATCAGGTTCATTGAACAAGAAGCAGCTGGTGTGATGAACGTGGTGTTTTAGGTAATGACACGAATTTCACTTTGAGGGGATGGGCTTTGAGTATAAAGTGGATCTATCTTCTTGATATCAGTTAGAAATGCTTAATAACTTATAATCATGATACACTCACCTTAAATGGGTAATGGATATCTTCATAATTGAACTATGTAATAGCCTGTGAGACCCACTGGCTATAGAAGCTTGTGAAATTGCTGGTATAAATCATAATATTCAAGATTTAGGGCTGAGAGACCTTTAGATGTCACCTAGTCCAGTGTCTTCATTTTCTTGATGAGGAAACTCATGCCCAAATCTAACTAATTTTACCTCCTCCTTGAAGACTTCCCTGATCTCTCCAGCTGAGAGTAGTTTCTATTTTCCCTGTGTTCCTAAAGCAGTTACCATTTGTACTACTCATCTAGCACTGACTGTCTTACATTAGAGTTACTTGTAAACATGTAGTCTTACTGGCAAAGCTTTCAGGTTTTCCAAGGGAATCTTGGAGCTATATGTCAATGTATGTTCCATCTTGGCTGGAATAGTGCTTTACAGAGAGAGGTGCTTCATAAATGGTTGTTCAGCCATTATATCTGATATATCTTGTCATTAATAGAATGCTTGCCCTTCTCACTTCTACCTCCTGGCTTCCTTAAAGACTCAGCTCAGACTTTCTAAAAGAGCCCTTTCCTAGTCCCAAATGCTAATACCCATCTTCTGAGATCACTATCAACTCATTCTGTATGTATCTTGAATATACAAAGTTATCTATATTTTATCTCCCCTATAAGTATGTGAACTCCTTGAAAGCAGGGAATCCTTATATTCCCATCAATTAGCATAGTGCCTGGCACATATTAGGCATTTATAAAAGGTCTGTTATAAAAGAATACTGTTATTGTGAACATTGATAAGATGATGATTGGGTCAGGGTTAGGAGTGGACTTGACTGGAGGACGTCTAATTGATTCCATCAGTCCAGACAATGAACTCAGCCTGGAGAGCAGAGAGTGCTCAAGTAAATATCTAACTGAGAACGGTATAACTAATATCTAGTACAACATAAGGCTTAAATAAATGTTCATGGATCATGGTACAATCTCCTAATACCAGTCATGGCCCTCATGGCTGTCTTTATTCTATTAACCAGAAGTAGAATGAAGCCTCATTGTTTTGGTTCTACATTTTATGTTTTCCCAAGGACACTGTTCAATTCTGAAAATCCTAGTGAAGATCCCCAAGGTACAATATTTCTTGCATTCATCACTTTCCCCGCTTATAACGTTTTCTTTTTCTTTTCTTTTCTTTTTTTTTTTGATCTGAAGAATTCTGTAACAGCCTTTTACTGTAAACAGTGAATACTCCTCTCAAATTTACCTCTCCCCAAAGAAAGAAGCAAAATGTAACTCCAGTGTGAAATGGAAGGAAGACGGTGGTAGCTATTACACCACCAGGATTCATGTGGCATTATAAATTTCTATGAAAATGGGAATTATAGACAGTCTGCTTTAAGGCAAGCTGGTTCACTTTCATGTAGTATAGCAATTCAATACTCTGTGTACTTGGAAGGCTATACTTCTCATCAGAGAATCATATATATACAAATATATGCATACAAATAGACATATAAAACATGTACTTACATATGCAAGTATATATATATATGCATTCACATTTATAAAAACATCTCTCTACATATATGTATACATATATACTCAATTCATATGCATATATAACATTACTTGAGTTGCACAAGCCTATCTATCCATTTTTTCATTGCAAGTTAAAAACAATGGTTTATGTCCTGTAAAAAGCATCTTTCCTTTTTTGCTAAAAATATTGAGCCCAGGAGAATGCTTATAGACAGACACATGGAAACAGGCAAGTGTACCCACTTGTCATTTTGTTTTATGAGTTCTCAGGCAAAATTTATTTTTCATAAGCCATTCTGACAGTAAAGATTTTCATTTTTCAGGGCTCAGGTACTTTAGAAGTTCAATTAAACTACAGCATTCCATTGAAAAGGAAACTAAACTCTAAACTGAAAATGACAAAAAGGGGACAACTTAACCATTTACATTTCTGCACTTTCCATATTTTAATTAAGCAGCTGAGCACCTATTATATGCAAGGCATTGCTAGGCAATAAGATAGAACTAAATGAGAAATATAGATTAAAAAGGAGGGTGAGAAGACTGAAAGAGGTAAGAAGAGGGAGAGATCAATTTCAGCTAGAGGAGTCATAAAAATTTCGTAAAAGAGATGTGTACTGTGTTGTATTTTGAAGGATGGGAAACATTTGTAATGGTGAAAAACAGAGAGATGAGGGAATTTTAGGGAGAGGAAACAGGAAGTATAAGGCATAGCTGAGGCCAGAAGAGATGCTTTTGACTATCACAGAGTGTCAAACAGGGAAGTAGAGACAAATGAGGCTGGAAAGATCAATTGGAGGCAGTGGAAGATGTAGGGTCTTATGTGCCAAGTTACTAAGAAATTTAATCATTATTTTATAAAGTTAAAGGGAGCTATCAAAGATTGTTGTTGATGAAGAGTGACTTGTATAAAGTATTGTTTCAAGATTTATCTGACAATGGCCAGATAAACTGAAGACCAGGAGAGAAACTAGGAGAGAGAGGGTTACCAAATTCTAAAGGTGAAGTGAAAGGAAATCAAGGGAGGATCTCACTAAGATTTACTTTACTCTGATAAGTAAAATTAAATCAGATTGATGATTTTAGATGAAATTCAAGTAAATGATTCCATTTTTTCTGATGTCTTTTGCTATGGCATCTCCACTTACTTCAATTAAAGCAGTGACTGAAAAAGATCACAGAAAGGTGAGATAAAACCCAAACCTGTTTTCTTTGGCAATCAAAAGGAATCTCAGGAATCTTCAATAAAACCTAGAGCTTTACAAAAGAGAAAACTTAGACTTTGACAAAGAAAATAACATATTTGAGTTTTATAATGTTTGTGCCTCTAACCCAAATTTTCCCTGTTCTTGGTCCCACAAAACTGTAGGCGTCTCCAGTTATCTCAAAGGGGTGTTACAAAATTCTTAAAACTAGCTTTATTGTATTTAGTTATTTATTTCTCATTGAGGGAGATGTGCTTTTTGTTGGTGTGATAAAGTGGGGAGCTGGGTGATTAATCATAAAGTATGAGGACATTTTATATAAACTTTTATATGCACATTAAAGTGTCAATCTTCAGTAAGAATTTATACATGTATGCATATACATATAAATATGTATAATATTCATACATAATAATCCATCCATACACATCCATATACATACATATATTCATAGCTATACACATACTCACTAATAGACATACACATACATACATATTCATACTCATGGATATATCCAGGTCTGGATTAGTTAATAGTTCTTTGCTGAAGGAAACAATTATTGAAGTAACTCATCAAAGCAGACAGGTAAGTACTTTGCAATTTAGTCGTACTCTTAGATAATTGCTTGGAACATTCATGGTGTAAGTGACTTACCTTGGATGACACTGTTAATGGCTAGAAGCTGGGGTTTGAACTCAGGTGTTCTCAAATCTGGGTATGACTTCCTATACAGACAAGTGTGTATATCCACACAAACATATTCACAAAGATCAAAATATTGAACTTACAAACATAACCTTGTAATTGTCTAAAAGAAAAAAAATCAGAAATATGAAAAATATATATACTTTGGAGAAAAAAACCTGTAAAGGTCCTTAGAATAATTAGTTCTTCTGGATCAACAAATAAATTATCTCATTTCAGGATAAAACATTGAAGAAGCATTTTCAGCCAGAGATTCATTTTTTTTTTGTTTCAAATTGTCCATTAACAGAAATTATGTTTCCAAACCTTACTATATTCATTGAAGTTTCATTTCTGTGAAATATAATGTCTAAACATTCTCTAAGTAAATTGATTAGGTTGCTTAGAACTTCATAGTCATTCAAGTTTTCTGCAGGAAGTTATTTTTCTTTACCCATTTGATTCAGAGGTGGAAGTAGATGGTAAGGGAATGTGAGAGCTCATTAGAGTTTATTGTACAGTACAGCCGGGGGAAGGGAAATTATAGAAGCAGGGGTGGGGGAAAGTCAATTGCTAGAGCAGCTCTGACACCAATAACTTTTTATGAGGGTGAGCCAAAGCATCAGGGAGGCTGGAACCAAGTTTCTGCCCTTTTGATCCTATTATTGTAGATCATGAGAAAAGAAGTGAGAGAGTATAAGCTCTCCCAGGCAGGGATGTGTGAGAAGATAGATGTCCCAGTGTCTAGGTCTGTGGAGAATTCATCTAAACCAAATAAATAAACATAGGCACATTTTTTTTGTGAGGATGTAGGAAGGGGTTGGAGAAAAGAAGGACACATTCATGGGGTGTATTAGTATGGTTAGTGCAAGAAATCAATGACAAAAGAGGTGGAAATGTTAGTGCAAAAAATTCAATTTAGTCAGAAGTTAGCAATTTAGGGCATTCTCACAAATGAAATCTATAGGGTGATTGTAATGGTGTGTACATGTGACTATTGATAATACTGTTCCCTACCTGTCCTCAGGTGAGCTAGCTCATGGTCAACATTGGTACTGTCCTTGGTGTATTGTGTTTAATATGGGGACACAGTTTCCTAGACACTCCATAGATGATTAATATCTATTAAAACAAAATCCCTCAGAACAGAAATATGCATAATTGTGCTGCTATACCTGGAGCTGGGTGTGGAGTGAAGGAGGTTATTCTCATTTGTTCTTCTTGGGGTTAAGGGAAATATTTCCAGTGGTCTCCTCAGGGGAAAAGTAGGACCAATAGGAATGTTCACTTAGCTTATGCTAGCACATCTGGTCTATTGTCTGATATGTGGATATGCCCTAGAAGCCACATTTTAGGAAACTATAGAATTATCCAAAAGAGATAATCCATGACATCATAGGGTCTTTGGTTTGTGCCTTAAAAAGGTTGAGTAAATAAACTAGGCTGCTTTTTTAAACAAATTTTATTGCTATCTTTTGTCTTTATATAACCTAGATTTCATTCTGCATTCCTTGCCCTATTTTCTTCCAGGGGCTTCTTTCTTTATTCTTTTGTAATAAGGAATTTTTTAAAAAGAAAAAGAGATAAGAACAGAAAAAAAGATTAACAAAATTGCCCAATACATAAAAAACAAAACAAAACAAAAAACCTTGATCTGGTATTCAACATTCTAGTAGTTGCAGTGTTGACTGACTTTTGCAAAAAAAAGGTTGTAGAAATGTGTGAGTCAGGGTGGAGAGGAGATCATTATCTTGTATCTCTCCTTTTGGGATGAGTCTGTTCTTTATAATTTCACAATATGGTTGTTGTTTTTTTACATCATTTTATTCATCATTCATATTCTTTTCTGTTTTTGCTGACTTTATTTTGCATCAGTTCATCTAAGTTTTTCTGTGGTCCTCTATTATTAGATTCACCATTTCTTATAGTACAATAACATTCTATTTCATTTATGTATAATTTGTTCATCCATTCCTCAACTGATGATCATCTACTTTGTAGTTAAGTCTCTGTTAATACAAAAAGTGCTGCTATAAATATTTTGATGTAGGTAAAAACTTCCAGTTTGTCACTGACTTTTGTGGATTAAGTTTTTTGCAGTAGAATCTCTAATCTTTTAATGGAACTGGAGTGGTTTATCATAGAGAAGAGAAGACCTAGAAGGGAGTTAGTAGCCACATTAAAGGGTCAAATAGAAAAACTGAATCCTTCAAGAAGGATCAAACTTCTCCTTGGATGAAACAGAGAGCAGAACTAGGAGTAATGAGTGAAAGTTGCAAAGAAGAAAATTTGAGGAAGAAAGGAAGGAAGGAAGGAAAGAAGGAAGGAAGGAAAGAAAGAAGGGAGAGGAAAAGAAGGAAAGAAAAAATATTGGGTTTTTCCATATAGGAAGAGGTAGTGAGTTCTTCCTTGAGAGGGAGTGTTTTTTTTTTAATAGTTTAGATCTTCTGGTAGAGGCTGAATGGTCACATGTGAGCCATATTACACAGGAGTTTCTTTTGTAGTTATGCTATTGAAGTTCTTTCCCATTATGATGTGTATAATATTTTGGGCCAGAATCTGGTACTCTGCTTTTGAAATGTTGCACAGCTCAAGTTTAGGAAAAATACAGATAGGTTATGCTATATTCAAGTTATGTTCAGGACAGGAATAAGGTAAAGAAATGAATAGTCTTGCTTTTTGAGGTGGATGACACATTATTCAAAGAATCTCAGAAATTATAGGGATCCCAGAGGCCATTTAGTCTAACCTGTAACTGAAGCAGAGTCTCCTCTAAAATAAAGAGGTTATCTAACATCTGTTTAAAGACATTAAGTGAGGAAAAACTCATCAGCCTCTGAAATAACTCATTCCATTTCATTATAGCTCAATTAGGAATTTTTTTTCTTCTTTCAAGAATAAGCTTGCTTTTTGCCAAAACCTACCCATTGATCCTGGTTCTACCTTCTGTGGTCAAGGAAAACACAACAGATCCCTCATTCACATGTTAATGGATGATAAAGGAAAAGCTAACTTTTTGAATGTCTATTTTTCTTGCATCTTTCCTGTCAAGAATAATCAGAATATAGTATAGATGAAACTGAAATACCTCTTAGGAATTTAAGTCCAAGATACATAATGTGGTACTGACTACTCATGTATATCTCATGTACATCACTTAACGTCTTTAAATATCAGTTTCTTGATCAAAAGTGAAGGAATTAAGACTACTTGGGCGTGAAGATTCCTTTTAGCTTTAAATTCCACAATTACTATGAGGTAACAAATGAGCAACTAGATCTCCCAAATTATTTTAAATCATTTAACCACATAAAATACATTTCCAGATATTATAAGAACTTTGGCATGTGATTCCTGATTTGATATCTGGGATATTTAAGAAATTGAGGAGAGGCATCACAGGATTTAATATGGACAGATATTGTTTAAATGTTCTTAATGAAGAAGTTGGATAGATGAATTCCATCCAAATGTTGAACAAAATAAATCTGAGGACAAAGTCCTTGACATAAAATCTTCCAGGTTGATCCATTATTCAGCACAATTTCAATTCAGATGCTTGATTCTGAAATTATCTAACTCTACTATTCTCCAGCCTACAGTTAGTTATACAACTTTTCTTAAGGGATATTCTGAGATAATTTTTCAACCCTTTTGCTGAAAACAATACATATTATATCTAAAGCATTTTTCCTGTTGTACCATTCACCCATTTTATTAAAAGAATGAAATAGGAATGGGCCAAGATAGCGGAGTGAAAACGTGACTCTCTGTGTCTCCTCCGATCTTCTCTCAAATCAACAATAAAATAATCCCCTGAACTGATCTTCAAGTCAACGAATTCAGAAATACTTGGATACTGCTTGCTGATATCTCTGAAGAACTTCACATCAGGTTTGTCTAACTCAGACAGAGGGATAAAGAGTAGTGTAGGCCGGAAGTGAGGGTGGGACTCAGCTCATTGTGGCAAAAACTCCAAACTCCAAACACCTGGAGTTTATCTGAGGCACTCAGGACACTCTGCCTGGATTGGGGACAGGTGTTCTGGCAGACTTGCCTTGTTAAAGGAGTAATTCAGACTTAGTCCTAGCCCCCACTGGCCCAGCACCTTAAATTAATTCGCCAAATTGCCCCAGGGCAAAGAGCTTTAGTCGCCATTTTTCCAAACCTTCAAGAGATATACACGCTGTCTAAAAAAAAAAAAATGAAGAAGCAAAAGAGAGCTCTCACCGTAGACAGCTTTTATCGAGACAGAGAAGGGCTGACTCCAGATCCTGAGGTTCCTTTAGACAAAACTTCAGAGGATGTTATTAAGGACCATCACTGGTCCCCTTTTCAAAAGGCCTTTCTGGAAGATTGCATACAGAATCTCAAAAAAGAGCTGAAGGATAAATGGGAAAATAAACTGAAGTCAGTGCAAGAAGCCCTCCAAAAGAGATATGGTAAGGACACCAATTTATTGAAAAATAAAATTAGTGAAGTGGAAAAAGAGTGCAATGAACAAATTGGCCAGTTACAAAAGGAGCTTAAAAAGGTAACTGAAGAAAACAGTACTTTAAAAATAAGAATTGAACAAATGCAAGTGAATGACTCAATAAGACTTCAAGAATCAAACAAAAACAAAAAAATGAAAAATTAGAAGAAAATATGAAATATCTCCTAGGAAAAACAACTGACTTGGAAAATAGATCTAGGAGAGACAATCTAAGGATTATTGGACTTCCTGAAAGTCATGATGAAAAAAAGAATCTAAATACTATCTTCCAGGAAATCTTGAAATTAAACTGCCCTGAGATTGTAGAATCAGAAGGCAAAAATCACCATTGAAAGAATTCACCGATCACCTCCTGAATGAGACTCCAAAATTAAAACCCCAAGGAATATCGTGGCTAAATTTCAGGACTATAGCACCAAGGAAAAGATTTTGTTAGCAGCTAGAAAGAAACAATTCAAATACCGAGGATCAATAATTAGAATCACATACGATCTGTCAGCCTCCACATTGAAGGATGGAAGGGCCTGGATCCAGATATTCCAAAGGGCAAAGGAACTTGGATTATAGCCAAGAATAACCTATCCAGCTAGAATGAGCATTATCCTCCAGGGAAGAAGATGGTCATTCAATGATATAAGTGAATTTCACCTATTTCTAATGAAAAGACCAGATCTGAACAAAAAATTCGACATCCAAACACAGAACTCAAGACATGCATAAAAAGGTAAAAAGGAAAGGACTCTTGAGAACTTTATTTTTACTAGGGGGATACTTAAAATTTGGGGGTATAATTAACTAGATATTACTTTGATAATATGAAAAAGAGAACTAGAGGGGGAAAGGTTGTTATACTGGGGAAAAGAGGGAAAAAGTGTTAAATAAGATCTAAAAAAAGGAGGTAAAAACAAGGTAAAATCTCTTGAAGAGGCAAAGAAAACCTAATATAATTGAGAGAAAGAGGGGAGGGAGATGAGCATTGTGTAAATCTTACTCTCATCAGGTTGGGCTCTAAAAGTGCATATCAGACACTTGATTTCACATAGAAACTTGTCTGTTGCTAGAGGGAAGTGGGAGGGAAAGGAGGAAAAGAAAGGGATAAACTAATAGAAGGGAAAAATAGAAGAATCAGGGGAAAGGAGTAAAAACAGGGGGAGGGGACCTAAAGGGTGGAGTATTGTTTGGGGGAGGGGGTCATCAAAAGCAAAGTACTGAGGAGGGGGAAGGGAGAAAGGGGAAAGGAAAGGGGAAAACATAACTTGGGTAAATAAGATGGCAGGAAATAAAGAATTAGTTATTCTAACTGTCAATGTGAATGGGATGAACTCTCCCATAAAGCGGGAGCGGATATCAGATTGGATTAAAACCCAGAATCCCACAATATGTTGTCTACAAGAAACACATCTAAAACATAGTGACACATATAGGTTGAAGGTAAAAGGCTGGAGCAGAAAATATTATGCTTCAGGTGAACAAAAAAAGCAGGGGTAGCAATCCTTATCTCAGATCAAGTAAAAGCCAAGAAAGATCTAATCAAAAGAGATAAGGAAGGAAACTATATTTTAGTAAAGGGTACCATAGATAATGTAGCAATATCAATACTAAATATATATGCACCAAGTGCAATAGCATCCAAATTCCTAGGGTTTTTTTTTTTTTTTTTTTTTTTTTTTTTTTTTTTTTTTTTTTTTTTCAACCTTGCTCTCTCAGAATTAGATAAATCAAACCACAAAATAAACAAGAAAGAAACTAGGGAGATAAACCAATTGTTAGAAAAGTTAGGTATGATAGATCTATGGAGAAAGTTGAATGGAGACAGTAGGGAGTTTACTTTTTTCTCAGCAGTCCATGGAACCTATACAAAAATTGACCATGTGTTAGGGCATAAAAACCTCAAAATCAAATGCAGAAAGGCAGAAATAGTAAATGCATCCTTTTCAGATCATGATGCAATAAAAATCACATGCAATATAAGGCCAGGAGAAAATAAACCAAAAGTTAATTGGAAATTAAATAATCTAATCCTGAAGAATGAATGG
>JAJPUD010000218.1:71224-264372 GCA_023553655.1 Myrmecobius fasciatus | reverse complement strand
TATTGATCAGAGAAATGCAAATTAAGACAACTCTGAGGTACCACTATACACCTGTCAAATTGGCTAAAATGACAGGAAAAGATAAAGATGAATGTTGGAGGGGATGTGGGAAAGCTGGGACACTAATACATTGTGGTGGAACTGTGAATGGATCCAACCATTCTGGAGAGCAATTTGGAGCTATGCTTAAAAAGCTATCAAACTGTGCATACCCTTTGACCCAGCAGTGTTTCTACTGGGCTTATATCCCTTAGAAGAGGGAAGGGGCCCCACATGTACAAGAATGTTTGTGGCAGCCCTTTTTGTAGTGGCTAGAAACTGGAAACTGAAGGGATGCCCATCAATTGGAGAGTGGCTGAATAAATTATGGTATATGAATGTTATGGAATATTATTGCTCTGTAAGAAACGACCAGCAGGACGATTTCAGAGAGGCCTGGAGAGACTTGCATGAACTGATGCTGAGTGAGACGAGCAGAACCAGAAGATCATCATACACAGCAATAACAGTATTATATGATGATCAATTCTGATGGACATGGCTCTGAGCAACAAAGAATTGTCTCAAACCAGTTCCAATTGTTCACTGAAGAAAACCATATACACCCAGAGAGAGGGATATGAAATATGGAGCACAACATAACATTTTCATGATCTCTATTGACATTTGCTTGCATTGTGTTGCCTTTCTCTGGTTTTCTTTTTTTTTTCTTGCAGATAGGATTTTTCTTGCATAACTTGTCAAGTATTTCAACATTATTAACATGTAGTGGACTTCCTGCCATCTAGGAGAGGGAAGGGGGCTGGCGGTAAAATTTGTAATGGAAAGCTTTGTAAAGATCAATGCTGGGGAACTACCCATACATATGTTATACAAATAAAAAGCTTTAAAAAAAAGAATGAAATAGAATTAATTTTGTTTCAGTTGTTGTTGAACCCATGCTTACTCCTGCTGATCACTGTTTTCTAAGCACTCACATATCATATACTTAAAACATTGGAGAATTTTGTCAGGGACATATAAGCTCCTGATGAGTTAATGGTGTAATGTGCCAACTGCTTAATAACAAACAAATAACCCTCCCCAATATAGCTACTGGGGAGACAGCATGGCATAAAATTCTGAATTCTCAGGGTATAGGCTCAAATTCTGCCCCTAACATTCACTCACTATGACCTTGAACAAACACTTAATTTTCTTTGACCTCAGTTACTTAATTTTTAAAATGAGGGGAATAAGATGTCTTTTGAGCTTTCTTCTAATTCTAATTCCCTAATCTTAGGATCCTATGTTAAGAATCTTCAAAGGATTCTGCTCTAGTGCTTCAGTATGGGTTGGAAGTAACCCTAGGTCCTGAAAGGTTATACTAACAGACTGCAAATTCCAGAAGATTCTATCATGCTTAGAAGGTTTCAAGTATGATCCTGGTAATAGACTGTGGATGCTTTCTGAGAACTAGCCTAGCTAAACACAGAGAAGATCAAAATCAGAAGGGTAATCATTTTGTGATTAATTTTTTGGCCACGTCAGCCCATGGAAAAATAAAAATATAACATTGTCCCAAGCCCTGTACATTGTAGGATTCTTCTGTGCCTACTGTCTCTTTTATTTATAGTGACAGAGTGGCTGAAAGGGGAACAGATGGCACTAAAAATCATATAAATTTTAGATTATCTATAAACTATCGTCTAAGTATTTCAAATATGAAATCCTTGTCCAATGACCAATAAATGGTTAAACTTTTGGAAGAATTATGCAAAAGCTTAACATTCTTGCTATAAAATACAAAATCATCAGAGAAGGTACTACAGATGGTCAAGTATCAAGAGTTAGGGACAAACACTGACCAGCCTTGGGACATGTGACATTGTCTTCTTCACCAAGAATTAGAAGAAGGACACCAGCATGTGAAGTACATCCCCTGTCATGAATTTATGGGAGATTACTAAAAAGATTTGCATAGAATAGTCAGTCATGATGGTGATCTGCATCCTTGGAGGGAACACCTACATCAAGGAAGTCACAGATTCATTTGGAGTAATGGAGGATGTAAGACTGAATTAATAGAAGTGTGATATGTAGAACAATGGGAACGACAATTTTGTTTTACTCTGGGGCTGGTCAGAATCATATCAAAATATTAAATTACATTTTGAATGCTACATTTTAGGAAGGATGTTGATAAGCTGCAATGTGTCTGGGAGAGTAGATGACTACATAAGGGCAATTAGTTGAAGTAACTGGCTATATTAAACGTAGATAGGATGACTACTGGAGACACGTGCTCAAATTCTTTTTTTTATGATAAATATACTGGATATTTATTGCATCTTTTCCCCCATTCAATTCTTTTTTTTAATAAAGCTTTTTATTTACAAAACATATGAGTGATTTTTCTACATTGACCTTTGCAAAAACTTTTTTTCCCCAAGCTTTTCCCCTCCTTCCCTCCACTCCCCACCCCTAGATGACAGGTAATCTAATACATGCTAAATAGGATAAATTATATGACAAATACAATATATGTATACATATCTATATAATTATCTTACTGCATACGAAACATCAGATCTAGAAAGAGAAGAAAAAACAACCTAAGAAGGAAAACAAAATGCATGGAGATATTCACAGAAAACGTTAAAATGCTGTGTTGTGGTCCGCACTCAGTTCCCACAGGCCTCTCTCTAGATGTATATGACTATCTTCATTGCTGAACAATAGGAACTGGTTTGAATCACATCATTGTTGAAGAGAACCATGTCCACCAGAATTGATCATCATATAGTCTTGTTGCTGTGTATAATGTTCTCCTGGTTCTGCTGATTTCACTCAGCATCAGTTCATGAAAGTCTCTCCAGGCCTCTCTGAAATCCTCCTGTTGGTCGTTTCTTATAGAGCAATAATATTCCATAACATTCATATACCATAATTTATTCAGCCAATCTCCAATTGATGGGCATCCATTCAATTTCCAGTTTCTTGCCACTACAAAAAGGACTGCCACAAACATTTTTGCACATGTGGGTCCCTTTCCCTCCTTTAAAATCTCTTTGGGATATAGGCCCAGTAGAAACACTGCTGGGTCAAATGGTATGCATAGTTTGATACCTTTTTGAGCATAGTTCCAAATTGCTCTCCAGAATGGTTGGATCCGTTCACAGTTCCACCAACAATGTATCAGTGTCCCAGTTTTCCCACATCCCCTCCAACAGTTATCATTATCATTTCCTGTCATTTTAGCCAATCTGACAAGTGTGTAGTGGTATCTCAGAGTTGTCTTAATTTGCATTTCTCTGATCAACAGTGACTTGGAGCACCTTTTTATGTGACCAGAAATAGTTTCAATTTCTTCATCTGAAAATTGTCTGTTCATATCTTTTGACCATTTATCAATTGGAGAATGGTTTGAATTCTTATATATTTGAGTCAATTCTCAATATATTTTAGAAATGAGGCCTTTATCAGAACCTTTGGATGTGAAAATATTTTCCCAGTTTACTGCTACCCTTCTAATCTTGTCTGCATTCATTTTGTTTGTACAAAACTTTTTAACTTGATATAGTCAAACTTATCTATTTTGTGATTAATGAGAACCTCTAGTTCTTCTTTGGTCACAAATTCCTTCCCCCTCCACAGGTCTGAGAGGTAAACCATCCTACATTGTTCTAATTTGTTTATAATATCATTCTTTATGCCTAGATCATGAATCCATTTTGACCTTATCTTGGTATATGGTGTTAGGTGTGGGTCAATGCGTAATTTCTTCCATACTAGTTTCCAATTATCCCATCAGTTTTTGTCAAATAGTGAGTTTTTATCCCCCAAACTGGGGTCTTTGGGTTTATCAAACACTAGATTATTATTGTCATTGAGTATTTTGTCCTATGAACCTAACCTATTCCACTGATCCACTACTCTCTTATCCAGTACCAAATAGTTTTGGTGACCACTGCTTTATAATATAGTTTTAGATCTGGTGCAGCTAGGCCACCCTCATTTGCATTTTTTTTCATTATTTCCCTTGAAATTCTTGACCTTTTGTTTTTCCAGATGAATTTTGTTGTTATTTTTTCTAAGTCAGTTAAATAATCTCTTGGGAGTTTGATTGGTATAGCACTAAATAGATAGATTAGTTTAGGTAGTATTGCCATCTTTATTATACTTGCTCGACCTATCCAAGACGTGCTCAAATTCTTAAAGAAATATAATTTAGATGAAGGATTAGAATGACAGGAGGATAGATTTAGAGCTGGAAGAGAACTTAAAGACCATCTAGTCCAATACTTCTATTTATATTGATTTAAAAGGTGAAAGCTGGACCCCAGGGTTACTTAGCCTTCAAGTATCTGAGATAGGATTTGGAAACAGGCCTTCCTGATTCTAAGGCCAGTTCCCTCTCCTCTATGCTTTATTCTATATGTCTCCAGAAGGCAGAAAATAAGGCCAATAGAACAGGAATTACAAAGAAGGAGAATTTCTGAAATAAGCTATCTCATGAGCTTATATTACAAGTTGTCTATCACTGGAAATATTTGAGGAGCAGTGATATAACCTGTTGTCATTATATATAAAATCTTGGATTAATAGCAATAATTATAATAGCAAAAGTCTGTATAGTGCAGTAAGGTTGGCAAAGAGCCTTGTACACATTAAATTATTTGATCATCACAATAACTCTCTGAGGTGAGTGCTACCATTTTTCCATTTTATAGATGAAAAAACTAAGTCTGAGAGAAGTTAAATGCCTTGTCCAGGATCACACACTATTAAGTTTCTGATACAGGATTTGAACTCATGCCTTCTTGATTCCAAATCCAATGCTTTTCCCACTGTGCTACCTAAAAATTTCCTTAACCTGAATTGAATGAAATTTCATATAAGGTAAACATATGGGCTAAAAGATAGTGTTAGATGACTTCCATTATATCTTTTAACTAAAAAAAATCCTATTCTTGTTTCTTCTTATAAAGCTCTTTCACCAGAATTGCCATCAAGTTAACTAACAGAATGGTCTGAATTTCCCTTCCCTTTCTACTTATAGATAGAAGGTATTTTTCCAGGAAAAAGACTAAAAACCTCATAGTATTATAGAATCATAAATCCAGAGCAAGAATGCAATTTGAAGGCCAACTAGTCCAGGTCCTTGGTTTGGATTTCACAGAGGAGGAAACTGAAATTTACAATGGTTAATTGTCTTACCAAAGGTCACCTCTAAGTGTCAGAATTGAGATTTTATCCCCAATCCTTCAACTTCATAGCTAGTGCTCTTACTGCTATGTACTATGCTGCTTCCCAAAGATTCCAAAATCTCCACTGGATTCTCAAAAGCACCCTAATCCTTTTCTCACAATGAGTGAAGGGAAAAGGCAGATGAGGAAAGGAAGCAAGAGGCTTACATAGTTCATGAATAAGCCAATTGGCCCCTAAATAATTGAGTTGATGGTACAAAGACAAATAACAAAAACTTCTAAATCAGGAATTGAAGTTTGACTTCCAAAAGGGGAGAGTCTGACAGGAAAACCTTCAGGAGTAGCAGATTTAGAATGGCCTCTGGAAAACCAAGGTTATCTCTAAGTTACTCCTATTCCACAGGACTGGGACAAAAATAATCAATTCATTCCATTTACCGAAGAAAATCTGATAGTGTGGTGACCTGCACTGACTGCTTAGAGGTCTAAAATGAACAGTTCACCAGCATCACTGTGGATTTTCTCCTGAATACAAAATGGACTGAGTTTGACTGGATGGGATTGGTCAAATGCTTGGAATTTTCTCCTGCCAATGGCACCTGGAAACAGTACCCTCTTATGAGTGTTTTGTCTCAAGCCTTCTTCCCTCCTCTCCTCTCCTTTCTTCTCTCACAAAATTTGTGAGAGAGAACCATTTCCTTGAGCCAAAAAAAAGAAGAAAACTAAATTAGTAAAAATCTGCCTGAGGCAAAAAAATCTTCTAATCCATTTCTTTAAATGTTCATCTCCTCTGGTGTCCATGATTTCCTATGCTTCCCCCATCCATACACACACATTACCTTCTGCCTCCTCCTTATTATTATTGCAAAACATCCACCTCTGAATAGTCCTGGTAGATTGATAACTCCTTCAGTGAGGGATGATAACCCCTATGGTACTTAGGAAGGGAACTCTAGAGTTGTATCTGGGATAGCTTTGCCTTGATGTAGCAAAAGGCAAAGGCTGGCTGGGGCATGCCAGGTTCTACTTCGTCTGGGTAGAGAGCAAGAGCTGAGAGCCCTGGTTTCTTGGGAAGGGGTCCATTTCATCGCTGATGACAAGGAGGAGCAAGCCTAAGTAGTGCAGGTGGTGTGATGGTGGGGAAGGCAGTTGTGGGGGTGGGGAAGAAGACCTCCCCTGCTTCCTAGGAGAGTCACATCACTATCAAAAGAACAGTGCTTTGTGTGGCTGGACAGAGTGAGGTCACAGACACCCTGGCAAATTAGATGGCAGGCTACTGAAGCTTTCACTCAGCCATTGTGCAGGGCCTGTGTGCTGTCACTGTGGGCCTGCTCCATTAAGATTCCTGGAGAGCTAGAACTTCTTGGATGACACTCAATGGTCTTTTGTGCAGTCCTGGAAGCTGGCCTCAGCATAGCTTTAATGTATGGGAAGAAGGGTTTGTGCATGAAGGCAGCTGTGAAACACAGGATGGTACCAAAGCTCCAGGGTCTATGCTTTTTGCTTTTTTGGGTATATGGAGGATTTGGATTTCATGAGCATTTCACTCCCAATACCCATCAAGACAGAAGGTTGGTTGAGCATCTTCTTCTGTTGGTTCACTGTCTAGTCACCAATTAATAGACTTTATTCTGCCTTTGGCATTTGCAGAAACCCTGGAAACATGTAACACTATTGTCTAAGTAGAGTTTGCCTCCTCTTTCATGATGGATTAGCTATGGCTTCCACAGAGCTTATCTTAACCCACTCCCAGCTACAGGTAGAGTTGCCAAGGGGCTGATATTCGACAAGATTTGCACTTTTAAAAATCTTCTTTTAAATCACAAGGACTTCTCATTTATGCCTTATTTTTTGTGTTTGTTTTTCATTCTGATTTTAGCTACCCTAGCTGCATGGGGTGCCTTGCATGTAGCTATGGACAAGAAAGGGACTAAAGAGCCTTATTAAGGATCAAGTTTCTCTCCATTATGGCCCCCATTTTTGGCTCCTTTGTCAGTTCTCAAGCTCAAGCAGGCTTTATGACCAGGATGGCTTCACTGTGGGCTAGTTGTTTAAGAGGACAGGGAGTTTCTGCTCTTTAGAGAAAATCTGGCATAGTAAATTTGGATCCAGGATTTTAAAATGCAACAAGTTTGTACTGCTGTGATTTGGCCACTCTTGCTGCCTTCCTTGTGTACTATGCAGGTGGCCAATAGTAATAAAACCAAAAATTGTCTC
Organism: Myrmecobius fasciatus; assembly: GCA_023553655.1. Taxonomy (NCBI): domain Eukaryota; kingdom Metazoa; phylum Chordata; class Mammalia; order Dasyuromorphia; family Myrmecobiidae; genus Myrmecobius; species Myrmecobius fasciatus. Next base: position 256,966 of record JAJPUD010000218.1, on the reverse strand, counting down.
TTCTATTGTCCTACATTTTTTCTTTGAGCTACTGAAAAGAGGTGAAAAAATATAATTTGTCCTTCAAACTCCAGATAGCCCTTCCTTAAACTGATGAATTAAGTAGCTTTCTTCTACATTGCACCCTTCAGTCTTGACAATGAGTATCAGTAAATGAGTGATTCACACTTACTGCTCTAAGTGCAAACTCCTCCCCCCAGCTATCTCCTCCCTGGTCTTATTTCTATTCAGCTCAGCCCTAAGCTTTCTCAGGCTCATTCATCCTGCTCCTCCACTAAGACTTTCTTTTCTTCACTGTGTCCCATGGAATCCATACTCCTTCTGGAACAAATTTTTCTACAGGCCCCACCTTTTCCATAAGTTCTGCTTAGTGAAAAGAGTCATGAAATCAAAAGACTTCAAAATTTGTTTTGTGTCACCTTATAAATTGACTTTAGTTTCATTTATCTCATCTATAAAATGGGAGTTATAGAGTGATATTTGTACTATTTGTCTTATTGAGCTGCTATAAGGAAAACTTCATAATCTCCATATCGCTGCCTCTGTCACCCCCAAACTCCACCTCCCTACTGCCTCAGGAATGGCTCCATCTTGAGACCAACTTGATTTTTGCCAAAGGAATCACCATATCAGCATAAGTCCCAGATACTATGCTAATTTCCCTTCCAGGCCCTTCTCATGTCTACTATATTTCCATATCACCTGCCTTCCCTGACTTTATGTGATCCTTCAGTATTAGAATGTAAGCCCATTCATGTGAGTAAGGGCTTTTTTCTTTCAGTTACTTCCCTTTCCTTTTCCCTTCCCCTTCTCTAATGAAGTTAAGGGTAAGCTTAATTAAGGGGCCTAATTAAGTTAAGGGTAAACATACTTGATGTGCCTATTAATGCTTCCTGTGCCCTTGTTTCAACAGAATTTGATGTTTTATATGATCTATCTTCTCTCTATTGTCATCTCTCATCTACCAACTTCTAGCATACCTTTCCACTCTTTTTTTTTTTTTTTTTGCTTTTTGCTGAGGCAATTGGGGTTAAGTGACTTGCCCAGGGTCACACAGCTAGGGAATGTTAAGTGTCTGAGACCAGATTTGAACTCAGGTCTTCCTGACTTCAGGGCTGGTGCTCTATCCACTTCGCCACCTAGCTGCCCCACCTTTCCACTCTTCTTAATGGGCTATATCATTTTCTTTTCTTTCTGTGTCCTTCTGAAGTAGCAGCTTTGATTTCCCTCTTTTAATTTTTGTATTATTGCCCTTGTAGCTCTTACTCTTTCTTCTTTTATTCTCTGCTATATCTCACTCTCAAGTATATTAATTCATGAGGGAAGACTTATTTAAAGCATCACATTGTATTTACATTGTAGGGGCAACTGGTTCTAACCATAATCAGTCTTTATTCTAAAGGCTGTGGTATCTCATTACTTGATTTAGCTTCACTGCAACACGTTAGGTATATATGAACAAATTGTTGCTAGAGTAAACATATCACATAAATTCTCTATTTCCTGTCACAGATACATACCTATTCAAAAATCTATAAAAATGTTTTCAGTCATATCTCCTGCCCCCGGTGCAAGATTGATTCCCAAGATCGATCTTCTTGTTCAAGTTCCTCCTTTTAATATCTTTCATCTTGCTCTCCAGTGGCACCTCCTTCTTGATAAGACTAAAATACCACAATTCCTTCATTTTTCACCTATAGACTTGACAGGATTATATTATTATCTCTCCTGTCTTCTATCTCCCTTTTCTTCATTTATGCAATATCTCTGCTATTGCATCTCATAAAATATATTAATTTATCTATTTGGAAGGGAGGGATAATCATTTATATCATGCCAGGCTCTGGGCTAAGTGTTTTTTTTTCTCCAAAATAGCATTTAATTTGCTTTGTACAACAGTCCTAAGGCATATCCCCATTTACATGTGGGGACATTGAGGCAAACAGAATGTAAATTACCATTCTGTGTCATACAGCTAGTAAGTATCTGAGGTTGTATTTAAATTCAGGTTTTCCTGACTCGAGTTCTAAAACTCTATCTACTTCACTACCATCTTCTTCTGATTTGGGAATAAAGTCCATAATGTAATAGTTCAAGTCTTCCAGTTTCATTCTTAAGGATTCTTTAATGTCTTTTAAAAATATGTAGTCCCTTATGTATTTTTTTATCCTGCTACATTTCACCTTTGTTTTTTTTTCTCTTACCACATAGTTTAGTCTTTCTCATAAAAACAAAACAACTCTACAAACTTCAGATAATTAATTTCAATGCATATTTTTCTTAATAATTGTACTTATTTACCTTTCTACTGCTTCTGTCATTTATGATGTTTACAAGTAAGTAAAATAATCTCCTTATTTCTGTGCCCCTCTCCCCAAGAATACTTCAAATACTTTTATTTATTTATTTTACTGTTTATCTTTTATCATTGATAAAATCTCAGGTATATAATTTTGGGTTGCAACTTAAATCCTTTGATTTTTGTAATACACTATTCCATTCCCTTCTTCACTTTCACATGACTGTGAATAGTCTTGTGTTATCTAAATATCATTTTTTTCTTATTTGAAGGTCTTTTCCCTGGTTGCTTATATATTGTTTTGTTGTTTTTTTGTATATAGATCAATTTAACCATTACTTCTCTTGGAATTTAAAGCATTTTCATTTTCCTGTAAGAGTCTGAAGATTCTCTTAATTGGTGCTTTTTTGGTCTGCATTTTGTCCAATTAATAGTTAACTATAAAAGGAAAAAAAATCTTCTGATCTGACTAACTCTTTGTCATGAGCCTTCCAGTATTTCATCAGGCAGGTCCTTTCTTTGATGGTAAATATAGCCTGTGTTATAACACAGAGTTAGATTTTCTAGATTTATTGAACTGGTTGGAATCTGTGCATCCTTGGCAAGACATTTAAAAATCCTGTGTCTATCATTGCATCATAATGAAGCCTCAATGATATTTTTAGAGAAGGATCAGAAGCTAGATTAAAGAAGACAGAAGAGATTATTCCAAAAGCCCAGACAAAGTTGAGCACTAAGCAAAAATAAATATGTAAATATAAAGATTAATGTGAAAGAATAGAAGTGGTCTTAAGAAACATGGGAAATAGCATTATTCCCAGTAAATAACATAATAATATTAGTGGAATATTTAGTATTTTACTTAACAATAAAAAATCAGCTGGGGCCAGTTTAAAAAGTGTGAAGAAACCTGAGGTAATTTGGTTAGTGAAGGAAGAAAACTAAAGTAAATATAATTGATGATGGTTAAGAAAGAATTGAATATGCCATTTAAATTTTAAAAAAATTTTATGTATTATGGGCTAATTTTATATTTTAGTAAACAATTGATTTTTGTTTTTGCATTGTGAAAATTATACTTTTAAATTTGTAAATAATCTATACAGATTTATATTACTATTTATACTTTTCTATGACAGAATGATTTCTGGAGCCCTTTAGGGTCAAATTAGATAATACAAAGGATCTGGCATATAGTAAGTATTTATTAAATGCTTGTTCCCTTCCCCTTTAGTACGATATTCTTCCATGCCCTTAGCTTTTGTCAAAATATAATGTATATGCAGACAGTCTGGTTAATTGCTTAGCTGTTAATATTCTTTTTCTTACTTGTTGAATTTCTCTAATATAATGTAATGTCTATGTGAGGAGATGTTTCATTTTTATCTTTCTATTTCCAACAAAGCACAGAGTCTGTTGCATAAATGGACACTTCATATTTCTTATAAAGATTTCATTTCTCAAATATATAGAGAACTGAATCAAATCTATGAGAATACAAACCATACCCCAATTGATAAATGGTCAAAGGGGATGAATAGGCAGTTTTCAAATGAAGAAATCAAAATTATCTACAGGCATATGAATAACTGTTCTAAATCTTTTAACCTGAGAAATGCAAATTAAAACAACCTTCATACCAAACAGATTGGCAAATATTAAAAAGGTAACTGATAAATGGCGGAGAGGACGTGGGAAAATTGAAACATTAATGTAGTCTTGTTGGAGTTGTGAAATGATCAAACCATTCTAGAGAATAGTATAGAACTGTGCCCCAAAGGCATCCAACAGTGCAAATCCTTTGACCCAGCAATACCAATACTAGGTCTGTATCTGAAAGAGATCATAAAAAGGGAAAAGAACCTACATGTGCAAAAATATTTATAACTTCTTTTTGTGTTGGTAAAATATTGGCAATCGAGGAGATGCCCATCAATGGGGGAATGGCTATACAAACTGTGAATATGAATGTAATGGCATACTACTCTGCAATAAGAAATGATAAACAGGCAAATTTTAAGGAAAAAAACCTGGAAAGATTTATATGAATGGATACAAAAAGAAATGAACAGAACCAGGGAAACATTGTACACAGTATCAGCAACATCGTGTTATCAACTATGAATGACTCAATTCTTCTCAGCAAAACAATGATCCAAGACAAGTACAAATGACTCAGGAAGGAAAATACTATGGATAAACAGACAAAGAACTGATGGATTCTGCAGATTGAAGCATATTTTTTCACTTACTTTAATCTTTCTCATTTTTTTTATCTCTTTCTTCTTTCACAAGTGTGACTAATATGGAAATATGTTTCACATGATAGCACATGTATAAACTACATCAAACTGCCTACTATCTTCAGAAGAAGGAAGAGGAGGGAAGAAGACAAATTTGAAACTCAAAATCTTGTGAAAATGAATGCTAACATTTTCCTTTACATGTAACTGGGGAATATTATTTTAAAATAATTTTAAAATGGACACATCATGAATGTTTGTTGGATAGAATATGAATTCTACATAATCCCATTGGTTCCTACCTTTTTTAGTATCTTTAGACCATTAATTATGTCCTTTTTTAATTTTCATTCTTCTTTCTCCCATGGTTCTTTTCTTTCTACCTAAAAACCAGCTTCAAGTTTCAGTGATAACAATTCCTCTTGATCCTGATACCTTTCAAAATATCATTCTTTCTCTTCTTCTTGTGTCTACTTCTGCTTGTCTTTGTCTCTGTCACTGTCTGCTTCTTTTTCTCTGTATTTGTCTCTCTCTGTTCCTCTGGTTTTGTCTTCCCATCTTTGTTTTTGTTTCCGTCTTTGCCTTTCTCTGTGTCTGTCAGTCTCTGTCTGTCTGCCTGTCTTCCTCTCTTTGTTAGCACCAAATTCAAAAGAGTTGTTCACATTTTGTTCTCAGTTCTCAGTTACTTTTAGACTCTTTATAACTTGCTTAGTGAGCTACTGTGATTCCACCAAAGATCTAATTATCAAATCTTGTGGTCTCAGTCTTCAGTCACTCTTTATTGTTATTGTATGATCTCCATTCATCATTTTTCTCCTTGAAACTCTACTTCCTCTTAGCTTCTACAATCCTGTATCATTTGAGTTCTGCTATCTACATATTCATTCATTTGGTTTCCTGTTTGCCCTTACTTCCCTCTTTCATGCCTTCAGAATATGGCTCATTCCCCAAATTGTCTTTAGCCCTCTTCTCTTTGCTCTATAGTCTCATGTCTAGAGTCCATTCCTACAGCTTCAATTATCACGTCTTTAAGAAGATTATGAAGCCCCAATATCTCTGAAATTTATTTCTGAATTTCCAACTAAGGTTCTGCCCTGTTTCCACTGAGAAGCCAAGAAATAATAGCTTAAATTGTGACGAGATGATAAATTTCTTGCTAGGAAGATTGTAAGGTATTGGGTGTGTACTACCAAAGGAAGATCTCCAAGGCTGGATTTTTCATAATAGGATAGTCAGTGATTTCTCTGGGATTGATTTAATTATAGTTCTGCCTGAAGGGGGAGAGTTGGACCAATGACCTTTCAAGGTCATTCTCAGCATTAGCATTTTAACATGCAATGACAAGTTCTTAGCAATTAAATCATTTCACATTTTAGCATATGTATTGTGCATAGGATGGCTTCTATTTTATGTGGTGCCAGTTTTAAACAGATTTTTATCCCCCATTAGTTGATTGTACCAAAGTATGAAAAACATAGTTATCTCACTCAGGGGTTTGCAGAAGAAGCAATTTTCTATCTGAGATATTATATCCAAATTTCAGAAACAGAAAATCAGCTTGGAGGTTTTCTTGCATTACTGAATGGTATATTGACATGATTGCAATACCTCCAGCTGGCTTTTTCACACTGAATGACAATTACACGCATGCCCCATGATACTTGATGCTCACAAAGCATAAAGAGAAAGGAAAACAGTGATCTTAGGTCCATGAGGGAAGGCTATAACCATGGACAGCGTAAGCAAACAGAAAACTGACTAATTGAAAGGGAGTGTGGTTAAATTTTAGTCCCTCTGAATGTGCAGGAGCATCAGTGGAAGAAAGAACTTTAGTTTCACTAGGAGAGAGGAGAGGTACTTTTAATTAAATTGTTTATTACCCAAAAGTACCTTACTCAAATTAGTAAAAGTCATTTCCCAACCTATGAGGAAGATAACAGGTTTGGAATGCAGTACAGTAACAAAGTTACCATTCTCAAATACATTCTCTGAATTTTGATTGTTTTTAGCTAATATTTTCTATAATACATTGACCCAACTCAGGTATATGATTTTTGCATAAAGTTGAATAGTGTTTGTGTGTTTTCACATTGTTTTTCAGTATTGGAGTTTTCTCCTCTTAGAAATAGCACTTTGATTTTTCTAATTAAATAATTAGTGATTTCATTCATAGTATGATTAGTAATACTGGCCAACTGTTCAGAAGGAATGATGAAAATATGTTATGTCTTATCATGATAAAAGGTGGTGTTGTACAATGGAAAGAGCTCTGAAGGAGGAATCAGAAACACAGATTTTAATATGAGCTCTGCCACTTTTTTCAGCTCAATGAACGTCAGCAACTAAAATGAGTTCTGAGTCTTTTTTCTGCATCTATAAAACAGGAACAATAATAACTGCTATACCTAGAACATAGAGACATTTTAAGAGATCAAAGAAAGCTTATATGTGTGTATGTATATATACACACATATAAGCTTTCTTTGAAACTCACATATATGTATATATATAAATGCATGTATACATACAAATATATGTGTATACATACATACATAGATACATATGAAGATGTCTTGACAAACTGTTGAACAGGTAGTATGACTTAATTAGACAAACACTGAACTGGAAATAAGGAATTTTAAATTCTAGTACTGGATTCATACCAAGTACTCATGTTTCCTTAGCAAAGAAAAAAAGTACTCTGGGTTATTTTGCCATAGTCTAAGGGTAAATTATAATATATTTGAACTTAGTTTCTTCATTAGACAAATAGGAATTATATTACCTTCTCTATCAATCTCAGAGAGTTATTACAGCAGTCTAATAAATTACTACATTATAATATTTTTTGAAAAGTATAAATAGCTATGTACAAATAGAGAGTTGTCTGTTCAATTTCTAGGTGGGGGATGGGAAGGGAGCAAGCATTTATTAAGTACTGCTATGGGCCAGGCACTGCTTTAAATGTTTTACAAATATTTTCTCATTTGATTCTTGCAATAATCTTGGGAAGTTGGTGTTATTATTATCTCAATTTTACAATTGAAGAAATTGAGGCAGACAGTTTAACTCCAAGTTAAATTCTGAGTTTAACCAGAGTTGAACTCAGATCTTCTTGAGGCCAGGCCCAACATTTTATATAGATAAGCATGAAGACAAATGATATTTTCCTGGTAAAAGTTTTCTACAAATGGAAATGGGACACTCGAGGTGTGGAGTTATTTTTTTCTTTTTACTACCAAATTGCTAAAAAATTATCAGTAAAATCTGTGATGTAGTTTTATTATGTATAAAATGGGAATGATGCTATTTGTCCCTTGCCCATCTCATGGAATATTATTGACATAAAATGACATCATTTGTATGAAATATGCTAATTTTTTGGAACAAAAATATGATATTTAATGTATTAAGACGAACACACATGGGGCAGCTAAGTGGTGCAGTGGATAGAGCACTAGCCCTGAAGTCAAGAGGACCTGAGTTCACATCTGGTCTCAGACACTTAACACTTCCTAGATGTATGACCCTGGGAAGTTACTTAATCCCAATTGCCTGAGGGAAAAAAAAAACAACAACACAAACACACACACATACACACATACATAGTTGTATATCACAATAAAATAAATGTCCTGAAAGATTAATCTATTGATTTTAAAGCCTATTTTAAATGCACCAGAGATATTTTGCTTTCAAATAGACTTTTCCTTCCTCCATGCCTTGACTGATATTGCTTTCTATGCCAGGAATGTCCTTCCTTTACCTCTTTATAAACAAAATCAAATGCTACTTTTTTATGGAAATCTTTCCTAATTTCCCCCTTATCAGCAAAGTCCTTCTGACTAGTCAAAGATGTATCTATGTATTTGTCCTTCAGTCATTTGCTTGTGTCTGACTATTTGTGATCCCATAGATCATAGCGTCTATGAGATTTCCTTGACAAAGTTACTGGAATGGTTTTTGCCATTTCCTTCTTTAGAAGATTAAGGCAGCAGAGAATAAGTGATTTGCCCAGATTCACACCATTTAGTAAGTGTCTGAAATTGGATTTGAACTCAAATTTTCCTGGCTCCAGGTTCAGCTCTCTGCTCATTGAATTATCTAGCTTCTCCTTATCTACATGGAGGTATGCATATACACATATCTGTATATTTTTAATACTCAAATCAAGTGATAATTTGGTATACTTACTTGTATTTTCATCTTAAGCGATTCCACCTCTTAGACTACAAGCTTTCCAGAAGTACAATATCTTTATCTTACCTTATCTCATCTTATCTGCATTGTACACAAACCCTAGTACATAGGTAGTAGCTGGTATATAAGAGCAGGAAGTTAGGCAGGATGGAAGGAAAGAATAAAAGAGAGAGAAGAAAGGAAGGAAAGAAGGAAGGAATGGAGGAAAAAAGAGAGAAAGGATATAAAATGTATGGTGAATTTAATTTACAAAGGAAATAATTCTTTTTAATGTAAGTAACAAATCAGAATATGATTACTATAATCATTATTGTTTTCTGTATCATTCTAAGTCCAGTCTCCTGATGCATAAATCAAATGGTAGAAAACCCAAAGAGGAAATTTCATTTCAGATATATAACAAGACTAGGCATTTCTAACCCCCTCAAATAGACATGGAATACATTTCCTCTTTGTTTAGGAACTCCAGAAGAGTTAGAAATCTGTATTCCAAGGGTCCCTAAATCTTCATATCAACCCCCTTTTGTCCAGCCCCTTAAAGCAGGAAAGAAGCTTGTCACACCTACATGGTCCCCAGTAATTGAAATGCAGGAATATTTTTTCTTGAGTCTGAGCAAAGATACAACTCAAAAAATAAGAAAAAAGAAAAGGAAAGAAAGAAAACAAAAGAAAGAAAAAGAAAGAAAGAAAAGAAGAAAAGAAGGAAGGAAGGAAGGAAGTTTGCTTGGATTTTTTCTCTGTAACTGCATCATCTCCTGGTGCATACTGGAGTACAGAACAGGCAGGATTAATATGAAATATATATACTCTATTGTATAGAAATGCTACACAAAAAATCCAGAATTTTAAAAGTTTATGTAGCATTCTGTACAATAGAGAAGTAGAGACAACAACGTTTTTAGTAATAATAATAGTTAAAGTATTAGATATGATTGCTTTTATCCTTCTACTTGAATTTGTTGGGAAAAAATGTTCAGAGGGTCAAGATATATGCTTGCTTATAAAATTCTGTGGGTTTCTTCTTGGGATTATACAAGGAGACCAGAGAATGAAACTAATGCCTATTCTTAGGTCTGATGTGATTGAATGTAGTCTTGTGAGATTGCCAGTTGTACATTTTTTTACTTTGAAGAAAACTCCAAGGAATAAATAGATTTCCTATCATTTTTCAATGATTCCTCAATGGAACAAAATGTTGTCAAGAAAGAAATGGGTGAATGCTTTTAGCACCTGGGACAGCTCTTGTCTTTTTGAATTGTACAAAGTGATGCTTGACCTATACTCTCATTGGTTGGTTAGTGATGCTAATCAGATCCAGGGATGAAATCAATCCTAAAATGAATAATCTAACAGAAAGGGTCCAGAAATGATTATCATTTACTCTTCTACATGAAAGTAATTTTAAAGTCATGATATCTGCAATGTGCTATTATAATCTGCTGTTAATAGTTCTCAGTTTCTCAGAATGAAAGTGAATATTCAAGGGTTATTTATGATAAGAGAGTGGATGGTACTCTTGTCCACTGAGTATTGCATCCATAGTTACAGTCCTGCTACCTTTCTGTACTTTCTTCATCCCAACCTAAGATCAGCATTTGCAAATGGAACAAACAAAAAAAGGAATTCTTATTTAACATGTATATCATCTAGACTAAGTAAAATTTAGATTCTGCTCCATTACAAAAATGAGTTGTCATGTTACTCATAGTATAGAATTCCTTGTTTTGTTCCTGAGAAAAGACTATGGCTGGCAAAAATACTTAGAAATTCTTCTTTGAATCAAATTATGATACTTGCCTAGAGCTAGAGAATGACATTTCATAAGGACAGTGTGTCTAAAAATTCTCCTTTGACAATCACTTATTCCTGGTCACGTATCAAACAAGGAAATAGCATGTGAATTACAGCATTAACATGACCTGATTCCATTACCAAATTAAGCTTATGGTTTCTGAGTTGAAAGGACAAAAATGATATATGACAACTATCCAAAATTTTGGAAGCTTTCATTCATAGAAGTTCTATCTATAGAAGTCTACCACCAGAATCTTAAAGAGATGAAATATTTCTAGGATTTTGGGAGGAGGAATACCAAAACTCTAAAAACACCTTTTCCGAGTTAAGTGAGTTCCACCCATTGGATTCCAAGTTCATGTTCAACAGTAGTTTCTGGATTTCATTTCTGAAATAAGGACAACCATCTATGTTAGACATTAAATTCTATTCTTCTCTCAATGGATTCATATTCAAATAGAACTTTACTTACCAATGTAGACCAGCTGTTCATGAGATTGAAATGTCCTCATGAGGAATCTTGTCAGGTCTTGAATTCCTAAGACAAGTCCGGCATGCTATCCTTTCTTCATTCTGACATTATCAGATATAGAGAAAAAACATAAAATCATTGGCTTAACGGATGCAGGGAGTATACAGTTCATTTGATAAAACTTAAAACTTCATTTTTGAATGAAAAAAAGAAAATCTCATCATAACTAATGAATAAAATATTGACTTAAATAAAAGCATGTGCCATGAAAACATATAAAGAGTCCAAGATAAGGATTGAGCAAGAAGAATAAAGCAAATCCCTTCTCCATAAGATGAAAGAAGATAAAAAGAAAAGTTCTACATTGTAAGGACCTTTGAGTTCATCTAGTCTATTCTAATCCCTTAACCAAATCATGGATGCCTTTTAGAATATTTATTATAATCCTTGGAAGAAGGGCATTTTATGCCAATGATTAGGGTAAAAGCATTAGTCATTATAAGGCATAGACCTATTTGCTAATGCTTTTTTCAGTGACTCCTCAATGGGACAAACTATTCTCAAGGAAGAAATAGGTGTGATTGTGTTAGGATTTAGGGCAGTTTCCTTCTGTGCAAGAAGAACAAAAAGATGCTTAACCTATCCTCACTCATTAGTAAGGTAAAATGAAGTCAATCTGAAAAAGTACAATCTAAACATATAATATAAATCTCCAGGAGAAAGAAAGGTTAAATCCAAAATATATGCATAAAGTAAAGCTTGATCTTAATTAAGAGATTAGAGTTTTCATAAAAGGTCAAATCTAGAGCTCTAGGTCAGGAGTAGTGGGAGAGTAACAATAGCAGTAGTAATAGTATAGCAGCAGCAGTAGTAGCAGTAACAGCAGTAGTAGTACTATAAGTATTAACAGCAGCAGCAATAGTAGCAATAGCTAACATTTAGAGACTATTTACTATATATCAGATACTGTCATAAGCATTCTATAATTACCATTTCATTTGATCCTCAAAATACCCTAGGAGGTAGGTGCTGAAATAGTCTACATTTTATGGATGAGAAAACTGGGACAAACAAGTTAAATGACTTGTTCAGGGTAACAGATTTAGTAAATATCTGATTTTATATTTGAGCTCCAGTCTTACAGACTCCAGATAAAGCATTTTATTCACTATCCTATCCAACAGTTCCTAAGACTGAGAAATTTAGAGTTGGAATTAGGGTTCAAGCCAGGGAAGACTGTGAAGATCAAGAAGTATGTTATCAGAAATGTCTACAAAATGTGTTTGCTGCCATGAAGCTTTCACAAAAATTATTGTTTTTATAATTCTTCCTAAGTTCTCCCTTCTCACTGCCATTATAGGAACCTTGAACCATATTTAACACGTTGTATTAGTGAAGCTTTGACAAGAGACAACATCCTATGCTCCAGAGTGGTCCTTCAATCTTTACTTGGAGATCTTCAATGGGAGAGAACTCATTGCGCCCCATGAGAATTAGCTTCATTTTTGGAGAGTTCTATTTATTAAAAAGCCTTTCTTTATATTGAATTGAAATGTGTTTACCTGTTACTTTTGCCCATTCAGTCTAATCCTGCCCTCTAGAGTCAGGTTGAACAAATCTTTCTTATATGATAGCCTTTCAAGTATTTGAAAACACACCTAAAATCTCCTCACTCATTGTTCTTTTCTCCATTTTAACTCCATATAGATCTTTTAACCAATTCTCATGTGGCATGATTTTTGAGTCCTCTTGTCAATGTCCCTCATAAGATGTGGTGTCCAGAATTAGATTCAATACTTCCAGATATGATCTGAGTAAGAAATAGTATAGCTGAACTTCAGCCTCTCTCATTCTTGATAGTATGCTTTTTAAAACATAACCTAAAATTGCATTACTTTTTAAAAGATACTATGCCACAGCTGTTGATATATTGAGTCTGCCATCCATTAGACTTTTAGGTCTTTTTCTTATGAAATACTTTCTAGAAACATTTCCTCAATATTGTATTTTTGTAGTTGTCTATTTGAACCTTAAGTAGCAGATCTTATTTTTAATCCATAGTGCTGTTTATCTTGGGAAGCTATATGTATGTGGGACAGTAAATAGAATGCCATATCTGGAGTCAGGAATCTCATATTCCTGAGTTCAAATTAACTTCAGATACTCAAGTCTCAGTTTGGTCATCTGCAAAATGATCTGGAGATGGAAATGTTAAAATCAACATCTTTACCAAAAAAACCTCAAATAGGATCACAAAGAGGCAGGCACATTTGAAAAATAACTGAACCACAGCAACACCTTTCATCTTATAGGCTTCAGTTTAATTTTTTGTTCAAATCTGAAAGCTCTTGTCCAACATGCTAGTTATCCTTCCCAACTTTTTGTCATTTGCATTTGATAATCAACTGTATCTTTGTCTTTAGTCAAGTATAATTGGTAAGAATGTGTGAGAAGAAAAGACCAAAGCCTTGGGGAACTCTCCTTAGAAAACTCTTCACAATAATTATTCAATTAATCAGTTGCCTTTGAGTATCAAAGTAAGTCATCAAGAAGATGAAGGCTACCACACTGTTATCCCATCCACAACTTGATGTGCTCCTAATCTCAGATACATTTCCTACTCTGCCTCTTGACATCTAGTGAAATTATGTCTGAGTAAGTAGACAAGACAGCTAGATTGAAAAAAGCTTGGTATATCTAAAGATTTTTACATGCCAAATATTTGAAGAAATTTACTTCAAAACTGGTTTCTCTCTAAGTTCCCTTTTACCCTAATCATTGGCATAAAATGCCCTTCTTCCAAGGATTATAATAAGTTCCTTTTTACCCTAGTCTACAATTTTTATGGGTACTTCTCTGTGCCCTCTGAGGACCAATGCTGATTTGTTGCCTGGACTGGCTTATGGGGGCCAGAGCAGTTGAACATCCTTACTTCAAAATTCTTGTCTCTCTAAGTAATCAGGAATTTAAAAGGTTGGAATGAGTTCCACGAGAGAACTACTTGACCAAAGAAAATTTCTATCCATGAAGCTAATATTTTTAGCTTCTCAGAAATAAATGTTCCACTCACCAGAAGAACTAGTTACATAAATTAATTCAACTAGCACTAGCCTAGTTGGTGAAGATAATTTCAAAGCATAATTACAGACCTTTGGAGGTTGAAGAAACCCTACAGATTAGCTAGCTAGCCGAAGAAGGTTGACAATCTTAAAACCCCAGTAGATCAAACTAGATTAATATGTAATTGAGAAATGTTTAACAAAACATATTAAAATACAATAAAACTTAAAAAATAATCATTTGTGGTTTTCTAAGTCAATATGTAGCCCATAGGGATCTGTTTCTCTTTGAATTTGACACTATTGTTCTATCTCATTTATTTCCGCAGATGCTAAAGTGTAAACCAAGTCCCCAGAGGAGTCTTACATTGTATCAAAAGATTTGTACAACTTCATAGAATAAATCAATGACTGACCTATGATAAGAATCTAAATCCTTTTTATTATTATTATTATTATTATTTAACTTTTTATTTGCAAAACATATGTATGGGCAATTCTACAACATTAACCCTTACAAAGCTTTCTGTTACAAATTTTATGCCTAGTCCCCACCCCTCCCCTAGATGGCAGGATATTCACTACATGTTAATTATGTTAAAATACTTGACAAATCGAATATATGTATACATATTTCCACACAACATTTTTGTGCAAGGAAAATTGTATCTACAAGAAAGAAAAATCAGAGAAAGGAAACACAATGCAAGCAAACATCAATCGAGAGTATGAGAATGTTATGTTGTGGTCCACATTTCACATCCCTCTCTCTGGATGTATATGGCTTTCTTCGGTGAACAATTGGAAGTGGTTTGAAACATTTTATTGTTGAAGAGAGCCATGTCCATCAGAATTGATCGTCATATAGTATTGTTGTTGCCGTGTATAATGATCTCCTGATTCTGCTCATTTCACTCAGCATCAGTTCATGTAAGTCTCTCCAGGCCTCTCTGAAATCATCCTGCTGGTCGTTCTGTACAGAACAATAATATTCCATAACATTCATATACCATAATTTATTCAGCCATTCTCCAATTGATGGGCATCCATTCAGTTTCCAGTTTCTAGCCTCTACAAAAAGGGCTGCCACAAACAAAGAAGGGACTTATGATTGAAATCTTGAGGAAACCTTCAAGGTCATCTTTTACAATCCCCATTTTATAGTTATGGAAACTGAGGTTGAGAAAGATTAAGTGATAAGGGAATAAGTGACAGAGACAGAATTCAGTCACATACCCCTGACTCCAAATCCATAGTTTATTCATTCTGCACTATGCCTGCCTTGTAGTTGGATTTTCTCTACATTGCATATTTTCTTTCTTATAAAATAATCAACATTCAGAGAATTGATTCTTTTCATTTGGTCATGAATGTTGATATGATGTATAAACTCTGATTTTTAAAAGTGAACAGTACTTACAATAGAAATGTTTCAAGAAGAAAGCCTGAGAGCACTCACCAATCTTTGACTTCAACATAATAGGATGGACCACTGGGCATTGGCCTGTATATGGACAACTGCCAAGTTACTGCCAGTGAAGAATTTTTAAAGGAATTGGAATGAAGTCTCCTGGCTGGTATTTCATGCCTGTTCCTTAGTTCAGAAATAAACATTACATTTCTTTTTCTAAATATATGGCATTCTTCATAGCCAACTGACAACCTTTTTTTTTCTTCTGTTTCCCAGTGAAATGAATTGTGAAAGCAAGCTAGTGTTTTGGCCCTCTGTCTGGATGAAGTAGGGACATCATTTTTTGAATCTCATCAGGGATGAAACAGGGGCATCACTTTGAAATGTGGCATAGATGAAAGGGACACGATTTTTGTACCTCGGTCAAAAGAGTACCATTTTATATGTGTATGAATAAGTCAGAGGCATTATTTTGAATGCTGTTGTTCTGGAAGCTTCCTAGAACTAGACTTTCTTGACTGGAACATTGGATAGCTTCAGTTGGTTTTATCCCTGAGTTTTTCAGTTTGAGCAAAATGACTTTGTAAAATAGGACTGCCTTTTTTTTTTTTTAAGTTGGAAGAACCTAACATCAAGTCTATCTTTTGTACAGGTGACTCTCTAGTTTATAGAATGAGTCTTTTCTTGGTGACTTTGGATTATGTTCAAATGGAATAATGGATTATTAACCTTTCAGTGCCTGGCTTTCCTTTATTCTGATTACTGAGGTTTCAATTAACCCATTTCCCTGCTAATTTAACCTATCTGTTGGAAATTGCTGAGAACATAATTTTCTCAGAATGGTTAGTGAGCTTTCTTTAGTCTCTCTCTCTTTTTTTTTCCCATAGGGCAGAGCGACATAGTCTATGCAGATTATTGAGCATGGGAAATAATATCCAGGGAAGGTGGCTTTCTTAAAAGGCATCAGTAGCATTAGTGTCATGTCTGAAGCACCCATTTGTGTCAACGGCACAGACCTTTCAATGGAAAATTGTGCCGTGCTACCTTTTAAAGTATGAAATGCTAATTTGGGATTTACAGTTTTTGAACTGGGGGCCTGCATTTTGCATGGGATTTTGTTTAATTTCCCAGTGAAAAAAGGCATTTGAAACACAACTGCCTACAGCCAACTGTCAACAAAAATCAACTGTAATAGCACACAGCCTGTCACTGATTTATGTGGTGATGTGGTAATCTTCTCAATTTAGCTGGATATTTCTCCTTCGTGCAAAATAGCTGAAAGTCTTGCTAGGCATTTATGAATATCGGGAGGTATTATTAGGATGATAATAGGGCCAGATTAAAGAAGTGTTCACTAGTTCAAAATGTCAGTTAAAGAGACAGAGACTGGGAAGATATATGGCTTCTTGGTATAAGGGACTCCGAGTTTCAGGTTTGCTAAAGATTTGGGAGATAGCATGCTGAGTTCCATCTGCCGTGAAAGTGGCTTTCTGGAAAAAAAAAGTTGTTATGCTATTTTTCCCCCCAGAAATCTGTTTTTGTTTATCAAGAGGGTGAAATAAAAATCTTTGAAAATGAATGTGAGGAGGGCATGCCAGGGAAATCTTTGGGGGTGGGAGAGATCAGCATTCTTGTTCCTTTTTCATTGGAGGCCCTAAGTTGAGTGTTGTCTCTGCTTCTGCCAGGCTAAGGCTCTTTAAGTACTGGCAAGACAAGAATACTGCTGGAATGGCTACACATTAGCAAAGCGATCCCCCTCTGGTTAAAAACTGCAGTTAATAGGGGGCAAACAGTAAGGCCAGACTTAACCTGCTCTGCAGCAAAAGACAAAACCAGCAGGTTCCCAAAACTTGTCAACTGCACGACATTTCACTGTAGCAAAAAGGTGAAACATGATAATTTCAATTATTTGAAGATGGAAGGAGGCTCATGCCATCTATGTTAACGGACAGTGAAACACTTTTATTGGAGGTACTTAAAATTTGGTTATGGCTTAAAAGTATACAGAATGCAAGACTTCAAAGATCACTCAAGAGTATATATTGGCAGGTACACATGCAAACATCATGGCTCATAGGCAACTTTTTTTTTAAATTTTGTTTTTTGTATCAAGGAGGAAGTAGAAGTTCACTGGAGTGGCTTTAGGAGGTACTGATGTCCAATATTTCCTTTTTAAATTGTCATGACAAATCACTTAATGTCTTTGAGCATCACTTTTGTTCTGACCACTAGGAGGCACAATGCGTAGAGCTCTGAGTCTGGAATCAGAAAGATCTGAATTCAAATCCAACGTCAGATATTTAGCTGTGTAACACTGAGCAAATAATTTAACCTCTGTTTGCCTCAGTTTCCTTATTTATAAATTTGGGATAGTAAATAATTCCAGTATTGTGGTGATGACAAAATGATATAATGTATATAAAATGTTTTCCAAATTTTAAACTGTGTTATCATTTTTCTTATCTTCATCCTCATTGTCATCATTAAATTATCATCATTGTTATCTGAAAATGGGAGACAACAATATCTGTAGGGGCAAATTGCTTAAGTTGTTAAAGAATCAAATAAGATTATATAGGTAAAGTTTTTTTTTAATTAAAAATATTTTAACAGCTGTTATTTTAATGGAAATACAGATAGGATGATTCGTATTAATTGTTTTTTAAAGCATTTTCTTTATTAAAAGGATAGATGCAATTCCAGTGGAAGGAGGACACCTTACAAATCTAATAAAGTTTTAAGCTATTAAAGCTTTGGGGTGGAGTTCGGAAAGGAAGGAAGGATAGAAGGAAGGAAGGAACAAGGGAATGAGGGATAGAGGAAGGGAGGAAGAAAGGGAGGAGAAGAAACAAAAGAAAGAAAGAAAGAAAAAGAAAAGAAAGAAGGAAGGAAGGAAAGAAAAAAGAAAGAAAGAATAGAAGGAAGGAAGGAAGGAAGAAAGAAATAAGGATAAAAGGAAAGAAAGAAAGAAAAGAAAGAGAGAAAGAAAGAAAGAAGGAAGGAAGGAAAGAAAGAAAGAAGAAAAGAAAGAAAGGAAGGAAAGAGTAAAGAAGAAGGAAGAAGGAAGGAAGGAAGGAGCAAGGGAGTAAGGGTTGGAGAAAGGGAGGAAAAGAAATGAAAGAAAAAAAGAAAAAAAGAAAGAAAAAGAAAAAGAAAATATTTATTGGGATTTAAGTCATAAGATCTGGATGAGAATCCTAGCTTTGACATTTACTAGTTTCATTATATTTGGCAAAAAACTTACCCCTCTCAGCCTTGGTTTCCTGATAAGTAAAATAAGGTCATGCCAGATGACCTTTTAGTTTTTTCCAACACTGACATCATGCAATTATTATGATTCCATAATTTAAAGGGGCCCAATATTTGATTTTTTGGAATTTTTATCAGTCCCTCCCAAACATAATGTAATTACAGTAAGCATAAGCACATAATACTAGAATTTCCCATATCCCATTTTGCTCTCAGCCTAATTTCTTTTAAGGTTAGTATAATTGTGTTCAGATGCTGAGTTTATGAGTTGGCCCACATGACTTTTTGGCATATGTATAGACATAATGCCTTGAATGTATAAAAAATATTTCCTTCTTTAAATACACAAAATGTGAAGTTATGGACTGTTTGTAGATGCTCATGTCTAAGGGATTGGGGAGAGAGACAATAATAGCAGAGGAATTACTCATTCAGTTGTGAGATGTATTCTCACCCTTCTGAATCCTTACGCTCTATAGCTGGATGAAAGGAAAGGAGAAGAAATATAGGGAAAATGTGTTTGTTTTCCTAAACTTGAGTCTATTCCAAGAAAGTTATGAATAGCAACATGACTGGTAGAAACATAACAAGGAAGGATCTGTTGACACCATGCAAAGTACTCTGAGTGGAGTTTTCTGTTGTGAGATAAACAAACTAGTTCAAAACACCACCATTGAAATATTGCTTAGGAAGAGGTTACTTTACTGCAGAACAGATCAGCAGGGCAACATTCTATAAATGTTATTCATATTCAAAGTGTTGGAAATAGATTATGAACAAAATAAAGGAGGGAACTGAAATGCTTGACTCCAGTAGCATTTAATCATTTATCCATCTAGAAAAAAACTATATAAGACAAACTACCTCCATAATTATTAGATACAGTTTTATAGAATCCAAAAAGCATTTTTTAATGGTCGCCTCTATGGAAGTCATTGTATTAAATGCTGTAGATTAGAAGACAAAAAGTAAACGTAGTCTCTGTCCTTGATGAGTTTATATTCTATTCCAATCTTCAAGGACAGACACTGTATTTCCATTTATGGCCTACAACGTATCTGAGATTTTCCCCCTAGATAAGAGGGGATGAATTTAAACAGAACCATTATTATTTTCTCTCTCATGGCTAACATATATGATCTCTCTCATGTCTCATGCTATTTGATCTGCAGTCTGATCATTGGGCTCAGTATTAATTGACCTATTTAGGGCTAAAAGCTAAAATGTTGGTCCTTATAAAACTATACTCTAGACAAATGTCCTAATGAACTGCATAACAAACAATAGAAACTGAAAATATTAAGGACCAACGCAGGTGCCACCTCTTCTACCATACTTTCCTGATCCCCTTCTCTTTCCTCCTTCCATTAGAAGTGATCTTTCTTTTCTTGAATGTTTCAGCCTACTTTCTGTTGTGTTATTGTTTATTTTAACATTTCACACATTTCATCATTTTAAACTTGTGTTTAAACCATTCAAACAGTTTTAAACCTGTATGTACACATATCTCAGACCTCTCCTCTTCCCTCCTTTCCTCTCCTCTCCTCTTTTTTCTTCTATCCTCTCCTTTTCCTCTCTTTCCCCACCCCCCTCATCTCTTTTCTCTCTCTCTTCATCTATGTATCCCTGGCAATGAAGATAGTACAAGCATTTTTAAAAGTTTGTTAGACTTTTTAGTTCAGAAGAGAAATCCAGGATTTACTTGATGCCAGTTTCTTTCTTTTTAGAAGATAATCTGTCTTTTAAAGAAATTATTTGTTATTCAGTGTTTAAATTTTCCAATAACCATCACTTTGATAGAATTATACATCCATGTTGAGGACAGGAAATAACATTTTGCATTACTGTTATTGCTTTACATTAAAATGCCATAGTTTCTTTCTAGAAATAGACAAACCTCCAACTAATCATAAATCTGCGAGGAAGCATACAGATTGCTACTATACCTTTAAGAACACCAAGTAACAGGAATAACCACCCAATAGGTACCAAACCAATAACTATATAAGCAAAGGGAAATCTGGAGAATAGAAAAGGGACTAAGTAAAGCACTGGATTGCAATTATGAAGCATTGGAATTTATTGAGCATGGAATATTCTATCACTAAATAGCTCCTCTGGAGTCTTTTCCTAGGATGTCAAACTAATAGCCTCAATCAGTAACTTCCTTTTCTTCAAGGTTTTATGAATAACTTCATAACTACAGTCTTACTATCAAGTAAAACTTCCATTGGAGAAGGTAAGACAATAACTCCCCTGACAGCCTCTCCAGAATGTTGTTTGAAGGGCATTAGGCCATTGATCTAATGTCAATATCATCATAATTCTGAGAGTAGGAAAAAGGTTCAGAGATCATTTTGTCCAACCTATCTCTGAAAAGGAATTCCCAGAACAACTTCCTTTAGACGTTATCATCTAATTTCTATTTGAAGATAGTCACTTATTGGGAACTCAATACTTTGTGGGATATCCATTCCACCTTGAAATAGCTCTGATTACCAGGAAGTATTTCTTTTCATTAAACATAAATGTATCTCTCTGTTTATTTTCATTTTGTCCACTGAGAAAAATGAGTCTCATACCTCTTCGATTTGATAGATCTTTAAATGGTGGGATACTACTATCACATTCACCCAGGTCCTCTCTCTCTAAGGTCAAACACGTTTTTTTGATAAATCCTCATGAAATACTATCTCCAGTAAAATGTGTTTAATGTGTCAAAATGTGTGCTTTGAAAACTTTAGTCAAAAGAGGAGACAGAACTTTAAGAACTGGTGTTTCCTTAAAAAAATCTGCCTAACGAATTGGCCTACCATGCTCTTTAGAATGAGTTTCAATTTAGATTCACTCAAACTCCTATAGAATATAGGAGAGAATTTGGAATTCATCTAATCACTTATTTTGGAAATTAGGAAATCAAGTTCCAGATAGCTAGCATACCTTGCCCAAAGTTGGGTATAAACTTTTAAAAAAATTTTTGCCCCAAGCATAATTTATCTTTTCAACTACTTTGCTGTATGATCTTGTACTAGTAATTTCCTTTCTACTGATCTTGTTTGTTTTTTTTTTTTCAGATATAAAATGAGTCATTTGAACTAGATTATTTCTAAGGTCACTTGCAGATTTAATGATCCATGATTTAATGTATGATATATACCAAGGTTTGAAGGTGATTTTTAAAAAGTATTCTGGGGTCCAAAGAGAATAAATGGCTGTCTTAGCAGGTAGTAGTGACTTCTGCCAAAGAAATCAATAACTGAATGATTGAAAGCAATTCACATGCAATTAAAAGGGAAAGAATAGGATTGCACTAGACTTTCATGGAGGAACTATAATCTTTCCTAAGTGAAGAGCTTGGGCATTGTAGATCAGCAAATGTGAACTACTATACTATCTTGCCAATTTGGCATGATAGGGGATGAAGACTAAAGGCAAAAATTGGCAAATAAAACTGTCTCCTTAATCTTTTCTGCCAGAGCTTAGGGCTCTCAGTTTCTATGCCAAGAGGCTCAAATTTTGCAAACTGTGATGATATCTTACTCCAAATCCTTTCCACAAATACTGAAGTATTTTCCCCACTGTGGCCAGATATCTCTGGATATAAATTGGATTTCTCTCATTCAGTTACCTCAGGTTTCTAGTCAGGAGACTTAGTATAATTACAGACTCTTAGAGTTGAAAGAGAACTAAGAAGCCATTTAGTCTAACCCAAAGATGAATAAGAATCTTCTCTTAGACAAATCTGTGATTTGATCATCCAGATTTGGCTGAGAAAACCTACAGTGAGGAAAAAATAACCTATCTGCTTTCAATACTTCCTATCTGTATGGTCTAAGGCAAATTGTTTACTCTTTCTGTGCCTCAGTTACCCCATCTGTTAGATGGAAGAGTTGGTCTAGATTAGGTATATTTCTTCTAGATATGATCAGTGATTTTTTCTATGGATTTTCCCAGGCAGCCTAATATACTTTTGGACAGTTTTAATTGCAAGGAAGGATTTTTTTTCTTCTTACAAAAAGATTACATTTGTCTTTTTGAAACTTCTGCCTATTGTTCCTAGAATGGAGCCAAGCAGAAGTCTAATTTCTCTTTCACATGACAATCTTTTAATTACATGAAGACTGCTATCATGTTCTAAGTCCTCTTTTTTCTATGTTATATTGTCCCATTTCCTTTCAACAACCCACATATAATATGAATATGATATATAACACATATGAATATATTATAACTTTCATATGATATGAACTCAAGGTCCTTTACCATTTTTGTTGCCTTTCTCCAGACACTCTTCAGTTTTATTAACATATTTTCCTAAAATATAAAGTCCAGAAATTAATACAAAAATCCAACTATAGTCTGACTATAGCTGTATTCCAAACAATTATTTCCTTATTCATGAATTCTCTCCTTCTCTGAATGAATCAACTCTCTTGGCTGCCATTATGCTGTCAACCCACTGTTATATTGGGCTTGCAGTCCATTAAGACTCTTGGAACTTTTTCAGATGAATTGCTGTCTAGTCATACCTCTCCCCTCTTATTCATGTAAAGTTGATCATTTTAGCCAAATGGAAGGCTTCACATTTATTCGTATTAAATTTCATCTTAGTAGATGCAACCCAATGTTCCATCCTGTCAAAATCCTTTTAGATCTAGACTCTTGTCTTCCATTGTGCTAGCTATATCTTATTTTTTTGAATTATAGGTAAATTTAAAAAGCAGATCATTTATGCCTATGTTCAAGTTGTTGATAAAAATATTAAGCAACATAGAAACAAGTATAGATCACTTGGTACCCTATTAGAAACTGAAGACCTCCTTCTATGTTGCTAGTCTTGTACTTTGTGTCACGACAGTCAATTGAGTCTAATTCCCACATCACTTCTTTTTCTTTTATGTTTTCTACAAAAAAAGTAACATTAGGAAGTGATTTGCAAAAATCTAGACAAAATAAACCTATGGTCTCCTGATCTAGTTTATCAAACCCTATCATACTGAAGCAATGTTAACTTTGTAAGTCCTACTTCCTTTGACCATCTCTTCAATTATATTATGTTCTAGAATCTTATCAATAATCACTCAAGTTCACTGGCTCATAATTTGTATATTTGAAGTTGTTTCCAATTTCTTGTGTCTTTGACCCTCATTTTCACATATGTAAAGAAACCTGTCCCTTTTTGAAGGCTTGTGAAAACCAAATGAGAAAATGTATATATAATCATATTAAACAACATAAAGTTCTATAGAGATAAAATGGTTTAATATGTTTAGAAAGTGTATCTCAGAATCAGAAACACCTAGGATCAAGTTCTGCTTCTGATACAAATTGTCCATGTGACTCTGGACAAATGGCTGAATCTCTGTGATTTAGGCAACTCTATAAAAACATTTCAGAAAACTTAACAATCTGTATTAGAAGAGGGAATTGGGATCCAAATCCTAATTTCCAGTTAAGTAAACTGAGGTACAGAGAGATTAAGTGACATACTTCAAATCACACAGGTGATAAGTACCCAAATCAGAATATCAGTCAGACTTATGGGTTTGTTTTTTTTTTGAGGTTGATTGTTTACACTATACCACATGGGACGTGTCCATGAAAAAAATAAAGATAGTATTTATGTTAAATGGATACAGGAAAATATAGCTAGTAGCATGGGTGAGGAGAGGCAACATTTATTTATCGAGCATCTATTGTGGACCAAATAAAGTTATTTAAGGATAAAAACTCAACTTTTGTCTTTGAAAATCTTATGATGTGATTAAAAAGAAAGGACTTGTCCATTAGAACAGTTAAAAGAGATTTTTTTTGGTAAAGGTAAACACAGTATGAGCCACAAATGAGTGTCTTCAAGTAGGCTTTAGCAGCCCTCTGAAAATGGCAGGAAGAATTAGTGTCAGCTGGTGGGGGAAGGGAGTATGGAGAAGGGTGGACTGCAATTGGCCCTTCTCCCAGGAAAGGTGAAACATCCATTCATTTTTGAACTCCAGTAAGGTTTACTCTATCTGGCATTCATCTGTGTAACAAAGTCAGGGTTAAGAGTACAGATGGAAGAAGGAGAAACACAGGAGGATAAATCCGGTGACTTTGGTTTCCTTAGAACAATCTTGTAATAAAGTGAGTAGAAATGCATTGTTCCAGCATTTGATGAGAAACACCCAGGTAAATATGGCCTTGTTTGAAAGGTTCCCAGTGATCTCAATCCCTAACACTTGCTGTGTTCTGTTTTAGCTTGCAGGCATGCACATCGCCAGAGCTGCCTTTAGGGTATGGGGGAATCAGGGCTATTGCCTGAGGCCCGCTTCTATTCCCACCACTGTGGCAGGAACCAGGCTGCTGGGCAGTGATTCAAGGAGGCAGCTGGCTAGGGGAGAGAGAGGTGGCTCTGGCTAGCTTGTGCTAAAATAAAGCTCCAAGTCTCCTCTACAGTGGAGAAACCCACACGTTCCCCTACCAAAGCCCACGGCAACACTCCCTCCCACACCTGTGCCCTTGTCTGCTCTTGTGGGACTTCTTTTTCTCTTCAAAGGTTGCCCTTCGTTTTTCACTTTTCTTACTCAATTTTGCTTTCCTAGAATTGATCAGCAATGAGAGAAGAAGATGGTTTATTGAAGCAAACATTGTAATTTAGGCTCCTCTCCTAGTCAAGTCAGACAGACAAATGTGACCAAGGTTAAGAGTACAGTCTATGGTGATGGAGCAAGGCGAATGATTTCTCACAAAGATGAAATCTATGACTTTGGACTCATAACTTTTCAATTTACTTAAACTGAAGTTTACCAGTTTGAGTTTTGAATGAACCATTTAACTTTGCTCTCTAATAGTACTTCCTAGGCCATAGACCCACTTTCCTTGCAACATTAAAGGGGGAAAAAACCATTAAAGGGTCCATCATCCCTGATCCTACCAACACCAATGCTTAGCAAAGGCCTTGGCAATAATTTTAGTGGAATCCAAAGCTTTCTTATCAGAACCATATTGTGGAGAAGTCCAGGAACCAATATCAAAATTACAATTCACTGTCAGAAAACCAAGTAGAAATCTATATTGCAAAAGATGACTTCTTCATTGGGCATAGGAGACAGTATGGGCTATCTAGAAACAGTGTTCATATCATAAGGCATCATGGAGTTCAAATCCAATTATTATTAGCTGCATGGCCTGTGAAAGCCATTTAACTGCTTGTCCCTCTTTCTTTGTGAAATGAGACTGATAATAGTGCCTTCATCTTAGGTCATTATAGTCTGAAATGAGATATTTGTAAAGCATTTTGGAAGCACTATCTAAATGCGATAATTCTTCCTCTTTTGTTCTCTTCCTCCTCCTCCTCCTATTATTACTATTACTGTTGCTATAAATAATATTATTATATGGAAGGCCTGTGGGATTTGGCATCAGGAGAGTCTAAAGTTTACATCCCCATCTGATCCTTATTAGTGAAATGGCTTTATTCAACGTGGAGATCATTTTAACTTTCTGAATCTTTTTCCCTCATTGATACGGGAAGTATTTACCTGAAGAGGCATTTGAGACACCCAAATAAGGTAATGTCTAGAAAATACTTTATAATCAATAAATAAGCATTTAAGATTCTATTATTATGATTTTCATGTATTAAGATTCTATTATGATGATTTTAATTTATTAAGATTATGCTTTATATTAGATGGGCCACTGAGATCCCTAAAAATTCTCAAATTCTACAATTTTGTAATCGTAACTTTAATTCTATGTATCCAAATCCATAGTAGGCCTCAGTGATAAAAAAAACCCTCAAGAAACTTACTTTTTAGCAATATAACTTACTTAACATAATATGCACACATATAACACTATTGTTGACACACATGACTTAATATGGTGTAGCACAACATGGTATAACAAGATGTACACTATAAAACTACAGGACAGCTAAGGGGTACAGTGCAGAGAATTCCAGACCTGGAATCAAGGAAAAAGTGAATTCAAATTTGGCCTCAGATATTTACTAGCTGTGTTAGACTGGGCAATTCACTTTCCTGCTGTTTGACTCAGTGTTCTCATCTGTAAAATGAGAATAATAATAGCACCTACTTCCCAGGGTTGTTGTGAGGGTCAAGGTAGATACTAATTATAAAGAGCTTAGCCCAGTATCTGACACATAGAAGGCACTATATAAAAGCAGTATATACATATTACATACATTGAACAGCATAGAAATAAATCATGTAAGTAATTATTATATATTGTATATAATATATAATTTATATACTATATAGCATTTAACATATAACATACTATATAACTATATATTATTTAACATTTAGTCATTTGGATGATTATTGTATGTATTATATAATTTATATACTATATAGCATTTAACATACATTATTGTCATATAATTATTACATATATATGCATATATATATTGCACATGTAATATTACATTGTGATGTGTAATATTATATAAGATGATAATTTGAGTTTTATTATTTTATTATATATGTTCCTATATATTATGTTTTACTTAATTGCATACCTTTATACACACTTATCGTCCTAGAATTATAACCTATAAATACCAATTGCTATTTTTACTTTTGGAAACGAATTATAACGTATTAAAACATTATGAAGTATACTTTTTTTGAAGTATACTTCTAACTAGATGATTTAAGAGTTCCATCTCATCACAAACCCACAAAATCACTGGACTTTAAAAATCACACTTGACCTCACACAATGAAAGAAACTCTCTGCATGCCTGATTTATCTTTTGTGAGGGACGAGGTCACCGAGGGAGAGGGGGGTCATTCAGTAACATCTAACCTTCTTGACTTACACTGACTTCAATTGGAGGTTTCACCAAAGAAAAGGATATTCAGGGTGGAAGTTGAAGGACTCTTAGCCAGATCTGAGACAAGTGATGTACCTGTTCCCTAACTTATGACAACCACATTCCATAGAGGATGGAATGGAAGATGAATGTGAGTTAGAATGATTCAAAGCATAAGCAGACTCTGAGTGTGTTCTGCACAGATGAGTTAATTGTTTTGCCTTAAATATATTTCCTCAAGAACAGAAGCAGGATCACAGAACACATCGTTATGTATTTTAGACAAACAGCACTTTGAATCAAATTACAGTACATGCATAAAATATTAAAATAAGACATTTATAACAAATCTTTCTAACTTAGGGCTCAGCTCTAAAATAGATTTATATGTGGATAAGCAATAGGTGCGATAAATGTGCTACAGATATCACAATTTAAATTGCAAATTGATGGGGCATCATGGGTAAAATGAATGCAGACTTGAAGAATTAGGGGAGAAAGATCTAGCTATGTAATATTTTTAGGTCTTGTTGCCTGGTCTCATTTTGCATTATCTATCTTTGAGCTCAGTATTTGATGAATGACTGCCAATAGCTAGTTTCTGATATTCTATCTAATGCCCAACCCAAAAGATTCATATTACTTAATTGAAGCATCTGTTCTTTATTTTTTATTATTAAGGTAATTCCGTTGCTTAGCACAATGCATGTCAAATAGTAGGTGCTTCATAAATGCTTGTTGGTTCATTGACTTACCTAAAAGAACCTGCAATTCCTTGTGTGGTTTCACTTACTGGGATGGTTTTGAAAACAAACAAACTAACCTATTTTTATCAGTTTCTGAGCAATAGCACTCATTGCCTGAGTTTTTTGTTAATTCTCACAGCTCCCACTTCAACCTTTCCATTTAAAATGTTTCCTATAAAGTACCATGTGCTCAGTGGTAATAAAAGGTAAGCATGATGTAATGGAAAGAGTACTAAATTTGGAAGCCGAGGATCTAGGTTCAAATTCCAATGTTGCCAGCTAGTTCCTGGAGGATTTTGGTCAAATCATCAAATCATTTTCAGCTTTTATTTCTTCATCTATAAAATAAGGTGATTTAACTCAAGGAACTATAATTGTCCTTGTCACTCTAACTGTGCACCAATAAGCAATTCCCTAGGCCATAAAAATGAGCTCAGAAGACTTTTGAATTGAGTTGTTAGATTAGTACACATCATTAATCTCAAAAAAGAATAAGAAAGGGAAAAAAGAAAAAAAGAAAGGAAGAGAGGAGGAGAGAAAGAGGGAGAGAGAGTAAAGGAGTAGGGGGCAGGAAAAGAGGGAGGGAGGGAGGAAGAAAAAGAGAAAAAAACAGTATGCTTCAGTCTGTATCAGTTCTTTCTCTGAAAATGCATGCTTCATCATGAGTCTTTTGAGATTATCTTGGATCATTGTATTGCTGAGAATAGCTAAGCTAAGTCCCTGAATAATGTTGCTATTGCTGTGTACAACATTTTCCTGTTTCTGCTCATTTCACTGTGTATCAGTTCATGTAAACCTTTCTACATTTTTCTGAAATCAGACAGCTTGTCATTTCCTATAGTCCAGTAAGTTTCCATAACAATCATATTACACTATTTGTTCAATCATTTCTCAATTGGTGGGTATACTCTTGATTTATTGATGGGCAGCTTCTGAATGTTCTATTTGATTTTGATTCTAGAAATAATAGGGAGCCACTGGAGTTGATTGAGGGTGATGGTGGGGGAAGGGGACATCTGTGTTTTAGGAAGACCTCTTTGATAGCTGGGTAGAGAATAGGATAGAATGGCTTCTCTGGTTTCCTTTGCTAAAATCATACTTCAAGAAGCATTTCCTAGTTCCCCTTAATGATAGTGTTATCCTTCATTGATTTATCTCCAATTTGTCATGCATATGTTTTATTTATACATAGTTGATTGCTTGCTGTGTCATTAGACTCTGGACCTCTTGAGGGCAGGTGCTGTCTTTGTTTTTGAACCCTAGCTCATCATGGTATCTGGAATATTGCTTATTGGTTTTTGCTAACTGACTTGTTTACCTGAGACAGGAGGGACATTGTGATAGTCTGGGTATGTGATATTGAGGTCCTGTATGAAATTAGTGACAATGTCAGAGGAGAGAACAAAGCATATTAAAAAAATATATATTTTAAAGGTAGAATTGACTACACAATCACAGATTGGAAGGGGTGAAAGGATGAGAGGGAGGAGTTAAAGGTTACACACAAATTATGAGCTTGGCTGACTGGGTGGATCATGAAGACCTTGACACTAATTAGAAAATTAGGGAAAGGTAAATATTTCATTTTTGGTTTTTTTTCTGTGTATATTACCTTTCCTCTAAATTACATACTTGTTTAGCTCCCTTCTAGGAAGGTAAGCTTTTGTTTTCTTCACATCATTTAAGTGGATAAGGGATTAAAATATCCATTGTTGTTTGTGGCTTGGAGAAATGTTAGGAGTAAATAAACATTCTAACTATTTTTTAAAAAGTTCAAGAGGGGCATAGGACAGAGAAATAGTTTAGAATTTATGTTCTGTGCAAACACATGTGTAGTTTTTGCAACATAACTGTCAGGGCAAGTGTCTCCTACTAATTAAGAGAGTTGATGTCATTCCTTCATTCTATCAATAAGTATTTGTTGCAAGTGTACTATATACGAAATAGTATGCAAACCCTGTGGAACATCAGTTATTATCATAGCTCAGAGTCTATTGTGTATGTTATCTTTGCCCATGATATGTTTACAATCTTGCTTCCCCTTGCAGAGCCTTTTCAAAATGATACTGGACTTTGGATGTAAAGTTATATTGACAATTCTTTTGGCTTAATTGTGGAACAGAAGAAGAAAATGAAAGAGGGACTGCTAATTCAAGTATATCTTTAATCAGCTATGTGCACTTTAGGTTGGTTCCTAAGAATTAAAGAGAATTTGGACATTTTTCTGGTAGGGAAATCAAATTGTGGAATCTTTTAAAATTTAAGGCTTAAAGGGAATCTCCAAATGCCTTTTGCAATAAAATTCATGTATTGCCTCGGAAGTCTAGAGAAAAGGATGAGAGTGGTAGAATGGAAAGCCTCTTATTTGCTTAATTTAAAAAAAATTTTTTTTCACAAGTCTGTCTTTTCCTCCTATCCTTCTCCTTTTTATATTACAAGAGATTTATTCCAGATGGGATAAGTTACCTGGTCAGTATGAATAACTCTGTGAATATATACCTCATTTATACAATATGTAACTATATACAATAAGCCCTATTTTATTAAGCAAGGAGAGGTAGAAAGAGAAGGAAAGAAGAACAGAAAGAAAGAAAGAAGATAGGAAGTAGGAAAGGGAATGCGATAAGAAAGAATCAAGGGAAAAGAATAAAGGAAAAAAGAAAGAAGGAAAAAGAAAATATATAAAAAAGGAGAAAATGAAGAATGATGAGAAAACAATGAATAAAAAAGAAAGAGAAAGAAAAAGAAAAAAAGAAAAAATGGAGCTGAGAGGTAGCAGAATTTCAATTTAATTTTACTTTTTGAACTTTTAGCAATTTAATTCAAGATTTTATTTCTTGTTTTGCAAATTAGTTTTGGGGGATTGAAATCATAATAAAATAAAATTATTTTGTACAATGTAGTTTGATCAAGTCCACAAAAATGGAAATGTCTGGTCTGTATTTTAGTTTAGTATTATTTTCAACCATTTTGTATATTACCTTCATGACTTGATTCTATGCCTTGCCATCATGACTTGATTCTATGCCTTGCATTTCTTTGTTAACCTCTTTAGCACCAAGCTCAGGGCTGGACACATAGTAAGCGCAACAGATGCTTGTTAGTTGATTGACTAAAGGAGCCTTTGGCAATATAGAGTCATGACAATTATGCAACAATAATTATCCATGACAAATAATGATCTACTGAGAAATATTTATCTCTGCCCTATTTTTATAGGGCTCTTTGGAGAGGAACCAGCCAAATTCTGGTTAAGGCATAAAAACAGTCATTTTGCTAACTTCCTTCTGTCTCTTTTCCTTAACTGGGAAGTTTTGTAAGTCAGCCCTGGCAAGTATCTTCATGTAATGCACAGATAAACTTAGTGAATTTTGAAAGACTCTTCATTTTGGAATCTCCCAGAATTAACTCTTCAGCCCACTTTGGGTCTAGCCGAATAGGTAGTGTCTGCCCTCAAGGAGGGAATAGCTGGCATGACTTCCAATTGGTTAGACATGCATTCAAGCAATCTTGTGGAACACTAAATGTAGCAACCGTGTCATCAAAAACAGTTATCTCTTCTCAGATATACATTTGCATAGATGTCCCCTAATGCATTCTCTAATTGGTAGGATACACATGTGGTAGATGGTTTATAAATATACTATTTACAGAATAGCTGGAGCTGCTTTGTGTGTGGCTACGTTCTCTGTAGGTGACTTTACACTCTAATAACACAATCTGGGTATTGTACTAGGACATACTGTATGCAGAATATGCTTTGGGTACTGCCTTTTTTTTAAATCGTGAAATATGGTTGATATGGTCCATTGCAAAATGAACCTATATTGGAAATGGCAAAATTGTAATGTAAAATATACCGGGGTCAGTGGGGTGTGATGTTTTTTGCATATATTTTTTCTCCCCTGACCCATACCATTCCCCTGCATATAGGGAAAAAAAGCTTCATCTCACACAGAAATGTGATGTCCTTTACTGCCAGAGGCTGTTGCTGTTTTAAATGAGGAAAAAGCACAATGCATGAAGAAGGAAAATTAAAGCATATTCATTTTGGAAATTAGATACGGTGTCAGGAGACTCTCTGAAAATAGCCCCGTTTGAATGGAGCACCACACTACGAGACAGTTCACTGAACTTTTGACCACTATTTATACTATGGAAGCTTTTGAAATAGGAAGAGAGCAAAACATTTTATAGCTGCTTAATAGCTGAATTCATTTTTTTACTAGACATTTGTCTAACCCTTCAGTGTATATAAGATATGCAAACACTATGGAGTTTATTGGTAGGCCTTTGTGTTAATTTTTCCACTTTTGTCCATATGCATGAAAACACTGGATGATGGAATCTTAGTGACCAGCTTTTGAGAGCTGTAATTTGCCATCTGTCTTTGGATAGGCTGGATCTCAAACTCTCACCTCTTCTCCTTCTCTCCAATTTTGACCAAATAAGCTTTGGGGGGATGAAAAAGACTGCTTTTTAAGATTGTTGAGAATCAATTCCTTTTTGAAAATTGACATGAGCTAGATGATGGAATAGCCATATCTATCCATAACTTTTTTCTTTCTATTATTTGAAAAGACCATTCTGTTGGTCATCATTCCTTATCGTGCTTCATTGCTTCTTTGCCAAAAACTATACCTATAGATCTGGTTAAATGAGACTTGAGCAACTCCTATGAAGTACAACCTAAAATCTGGGGAACAGATGAACTGAAATAGAGAAGGGGCAAGAAGGGTGATGGTGCTATAGGGAATAAGCAGGTTGTTTTGAAAATTATACAATACATGCAATTGAAAAAATAAAATATTATTGAAATTTTAAAAAACAGAATTATTCAAGAGAGTTACTGACAAGAATGATGGAAGAACGAGAATCATGATTCCAGTAAGAATGGAGGGCAAAAGGAATTTAGCAGTGATCAGCAGCGAATATACACTGTTTGTGTTTCTGCCAGCTAAAAGTAACAATGACATGAATAGAAAGTATAGACTAGTCTCCCAGTGAGAGAATACTAAAAAGTAGAACAGAGGTGTCAAATATACTATATAGGTCTGCCTTTCTATCTGCATTTGGATCATAGCACTCCTGAGTGTACAATTGAGTAATATTTCACGAATTAAATACAACTATATCAGAAGACAGATAATGAGGTTTCCAAAGTCAATTTGCTTACATGGATCCTTATGTATGGTTTAATGACCCCCATATCTATTTGAGTTTGACATCTGGTGTAGAAATACACATCTCCAATATCCAGGTTTTCAGGGAAGATTCTTAAAAGAATAAAAGAAATAATACAAAGAGAAAAAATTTTTAAATAGTTTAAAGAAACAGAGGAAAATTCTAATTCATGTTAGAAGGTTGGAAGATGATGGAATATGACACAGAGAAGGAAGAGAAGAACAAAAGACTCCTGAATATTTGTAAATAAGTTATAGGTATAAGGCTCAATCTGAGGAGGATGGAGTTGGGCCATTTGATGAGGAAGTAGTTTCCTGAGCTTCAGAAATAAGGTTGATCTATGGATGATTCTAGGAGACACATAGTCAGGGGAAGATGAGATGAAAAGGAGTGGTTTCTGACTGTCTGCTAAGGGCTGTTTAGCCTCCGGTCAGCCTGACATGAAATCTTCTTCATAAGATAAAGTGTGAGAAATCATCTGTTGTGAAAAGCTATCTTCTTCATATGATAAAATGTCATAAGAATGATGATTTTGTTGTTCAGTTGTTTTCAGTGGTGTTCTGGATTTATATACAGAATGGACCTCGAAGGGACACATAGTACAATCTCCTTATTTGACCAATGAAGGACAGAGACATTGAGAGGTTGTGACTTCCAAGAAATCACACAAGAAAATATGATCTCAGGTATTCTGACTACAGAATAACTACTGTCATTAATCCTGAAGCTTTTATGTGGAATAGGGTGGAAAACATTTCAAACAAGGTAAACCTGATGATGACTAAATCCTTCTCATACCTGGTTATTTAGGGAGGGACAGAAAGAATTAAAAAGCATTGTAAAGGAATATAAAATTATGACCAAAAATTGAAAACTTTAGGGCAGTATTATTTTTTAACCTCTTTTCAATGTCATGAACTACTTTGCCAGACTGCTGAAGCCTCTGCTTAAAAAAAAAATGAAAAAAAAATACATAGGATCATAAAGAAAATAAATTACATTAAAATACAATTATCAAAATATTAAAAAAAGAAAACTAATAAACCCATTGAAATCTATCTACTGACCCCTTTGGAACTTCAGGTAAAATAGAATAGTTTTAGTAGAATAGTCAATATTGTTGTTGCCATTGTTGTCATTGTCAATTGTCAATTGTCAATTGTATGGAGTGATTCAAAAGGAAAAAAAAAACTGTGGATTCAGAAATCAGTAGCTTATTAAAAAGTAGGTATATGATACACTTAATGATATGAATAATATGTTGGTCAGGAATGGAGGATACCTAATAAAGAATGATAAAAAAAATACTTGCTTAGTCTTGTACATCTGATCAAGGCCAAATTATACCAGAGAAGTAGGGAGAAAATTACTTATATATCAGACACAAGAGGGAATACTAGACATAATATGGGAAAAAGAATATTAGTAGACCAAATAATTAACTTATAGGGAAAATATAAAAAAAGAGAATCAACAATAAAAGCCACAGGCTCAAATTTTGTAGTAGTAGAAACATACAAAATATGGTTATGTAACAGGGTAAACTAATTACCATAAGGTAAAGTGGCAAATTTTATCTTGGTGGGATGTGACTCATGAAAATTTGACTATGAGTAGGTTAAAAATAAATGGAATATCATTTTCTATGTATTCTCTGTATAGCTTGTTGCTATATATTTGTTTGCATGTTATCTTTCCCATTAGATTTTTAAGCTTTTTTTGACTGATTAGATTGATTCTTGACTCTTTTTGTATACGTAGTGCTTAGTATAGTGACTGAAACACAGTAGATGTTTAATAAATATTTATTAATTAATAGATAAAAGAGCAAGAATAGCATTGTATATTAAGTCTCTACACTCATGTGAGGCATCCATAAACTAGTCATTCTTATGACTTACTCCTGTATGGAAGTAACGTTGGTATTTAAAAGACTATGGACAATATTCACACAAAATAATATGCAGATAGGTTGAAATTCAGTATATTGGAGGAAGTACTCACACTGATGAAATCATATATCCATTTAAATCTTTCTCTATTCCTGGAATCCAGGGACCAAAGAGAGAAATCATAGTAAAGATAATTTGGGTAAGGATCAATAGCGAATCAATCAAAAACAATAATGTTATGGAAAAACAGAACCCTGGAACAGAAAGAGGAAATAGATGAGTTGGAAGCAAATCACAAAAATGTCATGAGCATGATACAGAAGTGATAGGGCATTTCAACTATTAGACATTAGTTAGAATTCTGTCTTTGCCAAAAGCAGAATGACTGATGCAGTTTTGGTTTGCCTTAATCAAAATTTCATTCATTAAAGAAAAAAAGCTATGAGAAGTGTACTTTTGATCTGATTATGACCAACAAGGAGGAACAAGTGTTCCTTGTGGACAAATAACCCATTCTTCATTGGAAACTGTGATAGAAAAGGAGAGGGAATCCAGATATAGTCCAACATGAACTGTAGATATTGGGAAAATAAATTACAATGAATACAGAGAAAAAGTAGATTAGATCCAATGACTTCAACTTCTCAAGAGTACAAGAGGTTGAAAGAAGTTCTAAAAACTTGAATCCTAATAAAAAAAAACACAAACTCTCTTAATAAAAAAAACTAGCTAAAGAGACTAACATCAGCCAACTTAGATTTTTAAAAATACAGAGAATGAAAATAAGGACAGATAATAGAGGATGAATAGTCAAATAATATCTGAGTATTTTTTTTTCAGTTTTGTATACTTCATTTTAGGAAGGTCATTGATGTCCCAAAGAGAGCAAGCAGGATCATCAAAGGATTGTAATTATGTCATACAACAGTGAATTCAAAGAACCAAAGATGTTTAACATGGCAAAGAACTGGGGGAAAGGAAGGACATAATTTATTTCTTCAGGCATTTGGGGGGGATTGTATTAAAATGGATTAAACTTATTCTAGTTGGCCCCTAAGGGCAGAAATAGTTGGAAGTTATAAAAGATAGATTTAAATATTAAATAAAAAGAGAAAAATTAATTACTTCTGAACAAATGTAACTATAAGTGTAATAGAATGTTTCTAATGACTGGATTTCCTATCACTGAAAAAAACAAAAAAACTAAAGAACTCTTGTCAGGTGTTGTGGAGGAGAACCCAGTTAAGGCATAGGGTGATCTAGATAGTCTCATTTAGATTTCAGGGACATCTCTTAGATCCTGTGATCTTACCATCACTAAGGCTGCATGGTATACTGGCAGAGAGCTGGACTTTGAATCAGGAAGATCTGAGTTCAGATTCTACTTTGGACTCATATTGACTTGTATTTAATCTCTCAGTGCTCTGGAAAACTCTTTAAGGCTAAAGATTTCAGAACAGTTGACTGTTTGCATCAGAAAAAAAAGAATTTCCTTATGAGGAGTTCCCTGTGTCAATGAAATCATCAGTCTGGCCAATTAAAAAAATAAAAAGCACCACTTCATATTTAAGAGCTGAGATTAGGTGGTCAAGTAGTTAATCTTAACTGGGTGAGGGGAGGGAGAGGAGAAAATGTAATTTGCATTCCTATTAATGAAAATATACTTTAACAGTGCTACTTAAAGTATGAAGCTAAATATTATAAATTACAGGTTGTGAGCTCATGTCAGCTTTATTATTGTTATTACTATTAATGCAATATTATCAAACCTAGAAGGTCATGATGTTTATTTATTAATTTAATTTCTAGGAAAAGCTTAGAATTTGATTTTTTTTATGAGAGGTCCTTTGTTTTGGCCTCCTATCAGTTGTCTCTGTTTGAGTTCAGTGACTTCCTTATAATGATACCAATTGGGCAATATACTTTTGAGCTCAACTATGAAATCTTCCCAACTGCCCCCATCTTTTTTCTCCTCTCCTTTTTAGGCTCTATATGATTTATCCTTAAGTCATATCTCAGAAATCAAATAATGCTTTTTCCATGTTTACTAGGTGTGACGGCTAAGGGATTTCCACTGAGAAATAGAGTAAAGCATTGAAGGGGGACAATAATAGACTTTCTTTGTACCCCCAAATGCCAATGTGACTAAGAGTTGACTATTTCTCAGTAGATAACCAGCATGGCTACTGGCTTTTTATAAGGCACGTATTTTGGAAAACTTCAATGTGGAGACATTCTACAATTTTCTTCTGTTTTTATTTTGTGAGTTTCACTTCACAGAGAGAGGAGAGCTCCCTTCCCTCAGCATTTTGCCGTAGGAGAGACATTTTTTCCCTTTGGACTAAAAGCTTCTCTCCTCTTGCTAGCCAGTAACAGCCCTTCTGTTCATCCTTATGTCAAATCTTCACAACTGCACTAATAGTGATCTCTGACAATGAGAGGTTTTCACAAGACTACTCTGAACTTAAGAGTATTTCTGGGGTCTCCACATGTAAAAGTGATTTTGACAATCTAGTTTCTGGATTGAAAGGAAGGAGAAAGAATAGGTTTCCATCATTGACATGCCCCACAGGAAGCTTTCATCCAAATTCCCTTGGCCTCAGAAACCAGTTCTCTTTGTTTCCTGTTCTCTTAGGAGCTGAGTGGCAGTGCCAGGAGCCATTTTGTTTTTGTTGGGCCTTTGTGAAGGGAAAACCACAGGAAAGACTAGGAGGATACATCATTTCAGATGCCCTTCCCCCATTCCCTCTTGCTGATCATAGCCAAGTGAAGCCATGGGAATGATGCTAGAAGGGATGATAGTCAGAGGAGGGTCAAATTGGCAGCTCTAAAAAGGGAAGTGTCCAGGATAGTTCCTTTAAAACTTAAAAGAAATGTAAAGAAATTATATTGAAAGGAGCTGAATTCTTAGGAGGTGAAGGCACCCTATTATTTCCCTTCAATCCATCCTACCATTTTTTTCAGCTCATACCTGGTATCGAGTCAGGATGATATTGAAAAGTTTGCTGGATTTGGGCTCAAAAGATATGGGTTTTAGCTCTTGTTCTAATAGGATTTATGATCTTGAGTAACTAATGTGATTTTTCAAGACCTCAGTTTCTTTATCTATAAAATGGGAGGAGTAATTTTAACTGGCCTCAAAGGTCTCTTCCAACTTTTTATTTATGAGACTGTAAACATATGAATATTGGGACTATATTTGTGGTTTTGCCCCTGTGTCTTATCTTTGCTTTGGCAATTCTAAAAAACACTTTTGTCATGTTTTGGGTCAGGTAGCCTATTGTCAATATGGGATATGATCAGGTACTGGTCTAGAAACAGATTCCAGTAATGAAGCAATTAAAAACAAGGCAAATGCCAAGTAAAGTAAGAATAAGCATAGTGATTTTGTTTTCCTGTCTTTTTTTTAAGCTTTTGCTCCAAATAAAGAGACAGGCTTGGGCAGGATTTCTGATTTACCTAATTATATATGAGCATATTAGAGCAGATATTAATGATCACAGTCATTTGGGAATTTATTTTGTCATCTCTCTGAATCAAATCTGAATATCATGTAATGGCTATTAACCCTTAGCTGCCAATCCTTACCCCACCCTTATGGAAAAAAAAATAAAACAGAGACTTAGGAATGGCTAGGGTTCTCTTTTAGTAGGATGATATCACTGCTTGTTGAGATCCAACATATTTCTTGGTTACCAGCCAGGAATATTTATTAATGCCTCTATCTGACTAGAAGAATCTATTTCTCTATTTCTAATTCTCTTTCTTTCTCTTTCTATCATATCTCTTTTTATCTATGTATCTATTTTTCCTATCTATCTCTAAATCTGTCTCTTTCTCTATCTTTATCTAACTCTCTTGCTCTATCATCTATCCATATCAATTTGTTTCTTTACATATTTTGCTGCCTCCAGAATTCTTCCCAATTTAAAGTCTATGATTAGTTTAGGAAACTTTAAATATTTAGTTTTTAGTTTCTAATTAAAATTAGGCAGGGAAAAAGCTCTTTTGAGATTCATGTTATTTTAGCACTTCAAGGTAACTTAGGTGTTATTTTTTTCTTACCTTTTCATTTTGAAGGTAAAGAAACACACTGAGGTTCAGAGTGGTAAAATGCTTTGCCCAAGATTTCCCTGGTACCATGTGAGGTAGAAAAGTTGGGATTAGAAACAAAAATCTCTAAGCTTCTAGAATGGGCTTCTCTTTATTACACCACACTATTTTTTTTAACCATCTTGCAGTGGAGCATTTCATATATTTACAGAGGTGGAAGGGTCCTCAGAGGTTTCGTATTTCAACTTTTTCCTGGACAAATGTCTCCTTGGCAACATAACCAAAAGGTAGTGACTTTATGACATTTTAAAATGATTATTAAGAAAATTTAAAAC
This sequence comes from Myrmecobius fasciatus, assembly GCA_023553655.1. NCBI lineage: Eukaryota > Metazoa > Chordata > Mammalia > Dasyuromorphia > Myrmecobiidae > Myrmecobius > Myrmecobius fasciatus. The sequence goes on along the minus strand of JAJPUD010000218.1, from coordinate 217,211 downwards.
AAAAAAAAGTTTCCAATATTTGTCAGTTACAAATATCAGGTGATCATTAATGTTGGGAAAGAAATAGAATTTATCATGTAGCTATTATTCACACATATGTATACATGTATGTCTGTGTAATGTATATATGCCCACATACATATACAGCTACATACATGTGCATGTATGTGTGTCTATTTCTCCCCCTGATGTTTATTTTCCAGTTGTAAAGATAGTTTAAATATAAGTTAAAAGCATTTTTTACACTGATGAAATTCCAATATCTGAGTATAAAGAATTTTATAGAGCTTTGTTTATATAAAGTCTATAATTCATGATTCTGAATCAAAGCATTCTTATTTCTTTTCATTAGCTTTTCTTGATGGCCCATTTTAACAAACTATAAGCCTTCTGATGGCAAGAATGTTATTATTTTTCATGCTTTTCTTTCCTAGTGCCTAACACAGTGCATTACACAGAAGGTATTTAATCAAAATTTGTCAATTTAGTTGAATAAAAGCATTGCTGTGAATGTATGATTTAGTAAGCAGCATTGTTTCTTTGTACAAATTGCCTATGAAAAAAAGAATTAATTAGTCTTGAAGCAGTTAATCTTTCTTCCTCTCTACCCTCAATAATAATAATTTAATTGGGACAGGATAGCCAAAGGAATAATGAAAAGTCAAGCAAAAGAATTAACTTCAACCTCCTATACACAAAGGGTTATAGTCTCCAATAGATTCCTACAACAATGGGGTCAAGGAACAATTGCAAAAAGACTCATATGTCCTGGTGAAGAAGTATAGCATCATGTTAAGAATACCTCTCACAAAGCTTTCTCATGGAAACCTGCTGCACCTTGTTGCTAATCAGTTCTAAATGCTACAAGTCCTCCACTCTGTATCCAAAGCTGTTTTTTTTTTGTTAAAATATTTAATCTTAATAAGGAAGGAGAATATGTGAAAAGAAGAAAACTTAGAAATAGGAGAAAAGGTATTTTTGAAAATTAAAGAAACAAAACAAAACATGTTATACCAATGCTTGTTTAACTTTCACATTGGCAGGACAGAATCTAGAAGATGATTGGCTCTTTTTTCTCTCAAGTTTTTAGAAGTAATCAAGAGGGACTGTTGTTACTCATGAGCCCACATCTGATATGGTCCCTATGAATTATTAGACAATCTGCTTCTAAACAGTTAGTTTTTAGCCAGGGATATTTACTAATGTAATATAGTAAGAAAATTTGGTACAGAAACATCACCTCAAAAATTTGGGACATATGCTCACACAAGTAAGTGCAGAGCCAATAAAAAGTGAACTCAAGCTTAGGAAATACATGTGGCAGATGGGTAACAAACAGCTCTTGGTCCTTTTCTTCTTTGAGTTGTATAGAGGTCTGTGCCGGGCCTTAAGTATAAATCTCTAATGTTATACTTTTCTCTTCCATAAAGAGATAATACTCCCTGAGATTGCCTTTCTTTAGCAAATCAAATTTGTCTTCCCTCAGATCTTACCTAAAATATTACTGGTGGAATCTCTCCAATAAAAAGAGGAGTTGGAAGATAGGGAACTTTGACACTCCCTCGGGTCTTACTGTTCCCCTTTGTGCCCCCTTACTGTTCTTTGATTATAAATATAAAAGTTTATCTCTTTAAAGTACTCCCAGAGGTTAACTGCTTTCTAGCTCCAAAACCCTTGGCTAAACCTCCAAACTAGGTCAAGGTGTTTGTTTAAATATTTTAACTAGTCTCAATATATGTCATCATCTGAGTTCATCTAATGGTTCAAGATTCTTTACTCCTCCAACCTAGTTTACAGCTTTGATTGATTGATTCCAGCAGATGAGTCTGAGAATTGTTCACACATAGTTATACCTTTAATTGATTGATTCCCTAGCTCAATGGAAGAGGTGTTCTCACCTAGTAAAAATAGCAGAACATTTTAATTAAGGTTAGGTACTTTAAATGGCTTAATAAGAAAGAGAACCAAGTTCATTCAAGTTTATGATCTTTAACATAAAGTAAGGCATAATACATGGGGATGTACAGGGATACAGCAATGGAGTTCATGGTTGTCATAGAGGAAATTTATTTCAATTTCCAGTCAAAGAATTTTAATAAATGGTGAAATCCCCTGAATGCTCCCATTTGCAAAAGACATTGTATTAGCCATATTATATTAGGAGTAGTTCAAAACCTTCTAAATAAATCCATAATCACTCAAAAGAAATTGACCTAAGTATCCATTGAGGAAAAACAAAAAGATAAAGAGATCAAGAATGTATCCATAGATGCAGTTGGTTATATAATCTTAACAGCTCATCAGTTGGTATATGCAAATGTGTGTGTTTGTATCTTAAATAGATTGATCTAGAATTGAACAGAAAGGAGAAATCAAACGATATGATAATGAAAAGACACAGAGAAGGATTAATCAGAAGACAAAAATCAGGAGAAAATTGTGCCACAAAAACCCAGCAAATAATTACCTAAATATGGAAGTTAATTACATTCTTACAAAAGAATGCAAATACTTTTTAGGAATCTAGAATAGATGACAATCCCAAAGGTCGATAGAGAAGTTTTGATTAGAGATGGTTTCAAAATATAGTGTGCTGTACTTGAAATTAGGAAAAACTGTGTTCAAGCTCTACTTTAGCTACTAGTTTTGTGATCATTAACTTCTTCTTTTTTGTGTGTTGTTTTTTTAGCTTTTTATTTTCTAAATATATGCATAGATAGTTTTCAACATTCACCCTTGCAAAACCTTGTGTTCCAAATTTTTTTTCTCCCTCCTTTCCCCTTACCCCTCCCTTAGATAGTAAGTAATCTAATATATGCTAAATATGTGCAATTCTTCTAAACATATTTCCGCAATTAAGCTGCACAAGAAAAATCAGATCAAAAAGTAAAAAAAAAATAGAAAACAAAAAGCAAACAAACAACCACAAAAGGTGAAAATACTATGTTATGATCCATACTCAGTCCCCATAGTCCTCTTTCTGGATGCAGATGGCTCTCTCCATCATAAGTCCATTGGAACTGGCCTGAATCACTTCACTGTTGGAAAGAGTCACATCTATCAGAATTGATCATCACATAATCTTGATGTTGCTGTGTATAATGTTCTCTTGGTTCTACTCATTTCACTAAGGATCAGTTCATGTCAGACTCTCCAGACATTTCTGAAATGAAATGTGATCATTAACTTCTGTGAGATAATTTATATAAAGTGTTTTGGCTTTGCAAACATTAAAATGCTATATAAATGTCCCATTGATACGATTGTGGGGATGGTGATATCAGCTATTTTCATTAGGAAGTGATTTTAGGGAATTGGTCTTTTATATAAAATAATCATAAATAGTTCTTTGAATAATTCTGAATGAAACCCCACTAACCTAAAAACAATTAATGAAGTTTTCTAAAAGTTTACCTTCTACAACCCTCCTTTCCACAAAAAAAAACAACAAAAAAGCTGAAGTGGGTTACTCATGAGGAGAAAATTAAGCAAGATGGTCAGTTAGTACTGCAGTCAGATAGGTCCTGGATGTATGTGGAGGGGCAGGATGGAGGGGTGGTAAGGAATTCTGGAAATAATAATGGACTTACAGTTCCCTTTTATTTCCCAAATCATTCCCCTCTCACCTTTTCCTTGCAAGAGTGTATTGCTCTAGTCATGTGCTTGAATGGCATTATTTCATGATCCAAAGACAGGTAATGATTTGCGGGCAATTAGTTCAGGTATGGTTCTGTGCCCATTTGACCTGTACTTTCCCAGGTACCAGAAGGGTCAGGTTACCCAATTATTTCTTAGAGTAATTGCAGTGCTTCACTCCTGCCGAATTGTACCATTTGGGTCCATTGTTTACCAGTGAGATGAGTGAAGAATGAATTCAAGTTACAGTCTGACATTACAATGAGATTGCCAATAGAAATCAATGACTTGTCCCATGACAAGTTAGGGTTTATGAGGCAGCCTAACAAGGTCCTTATATCTTCAGCCCAGCCCCATTGTACTGCCATTCAGGAGCATTAAGCAGTTTTAGTGTTATAAAGGGGTGTTGTCATAACAAAGGTGAGTCTAAAGGAGTTTATTAAAGCTGGGAGCTGCAGTGGTTCTGAGCCCTTTTACAGAAAAGAAGGTTGTAAAGTGTCTCTTCTAATAAGAATAGGCTGGATTGTCTGTCGAGGTTGATATTTGTGTCCACATTTATTGACCTTAGAAAGGTAATATAGACAGAAGAGATAGAGGTCAAAGAGCTCACCTTTTCAGCAGCTGGAGCCTAGATCTCCATGGAACTGGGAAAGGTTATATTCAGTATGTTGAAATACCTTTTAATCAGCACTGTCCTCAACAGGACTCCTGCTTATATGAATGGAAAGGTTTAAATAAAAATCCAGGAAGAGGGGGTAAAAAAAAAAAAAAAACTAGCAAGAGTTGCAGTGGAGAGAAATATTGCTTCAGGGTAAAACCACAAAGGCTACCAGCATTATTGGAAGTAAATGAAAATTATTTCCCCCTTCTCTTTTAGAATCAAAGCTCAATATTTGGTTTCAGCGATATTGGGCCACCTAAACTCATGCTCTGCTAGCAAGACATTTATTGCATATATGTCTAAAATGCATTACTGTGTGCCTAGGTGCGAGAGCTATGTGACATAGCAGATAGAGTGCTGCATTCAAATCCTGACTCAAATATTTCATAACTGTATATCCTGGACAAGTTATTTAATCTTTTTCAACTTTACTTTCCTCATCTGTAAAATGGGGATAATACTGCCTACTTGCCAGTGTTGTTGTGGGGATCAAATAAGAAGCTATACCTAAAGAGCTGTGGAAGCCTGAAAATTCTCAGGGAGTATAATTATTTCCTATTATATCCACGTCTACTAAAGTGATTTCTTCCTCACTGGATGACTGATAAATCTAAAGCTATTGTTCCCAGTATCCTGCAAAAAAGAGAATCTGAAAATAAAGAAATATGTAAACAGAAAAATTTTATATTTATAGATGTATGTATGATTATATATGTAATTTGCTCATATAATTATATATGATATACACATTATATATACATTTATACATATACATATCTGTGTTTATACATTCATACATATCCATATGTACATCCATCTATATATCCTCCCAAACCCAAAGAGAGTGATTTATAATAAGTTTCAGGAACAATTTATTCTTGTGTCTCTGTGGATTAGTGAGGTGGTACTTGGAGCAGCTTGTTAAACAGAAGTGTCTGGCCCTTGCCCTAGCTCTGCTGTTTAATGATCCCCTTTTCATGTGCCACCTCTCTAATCTGCAAAGAGATAGGGACAAATTGTATCTATAATGTTATATTACTTAACAGTATAATGTATTATAAATCATAGAATTGCATCCCTACCTTGTAATTGGTGAGATGTGTTGCATGAGAGATCCCTTAATTCAATATAGAGTGGTTGCTCTTATGCATAACTACCTCTCTGGATCAAACCAATTCAGCCCCGAAGTGATGAGGAGAGAGTTAAAGCCTTTTTAATTAAAAAAAGCAAAAATATGACTTAGAATGACTTTATAGGCCCCTGGATTCAAATGGCTGCTTAATAATCCTCTACTTTCATGGATCCTCTTGCTCCCTTTCTCTATAGCAGCAGCACTGGACTACCTAGATGAAATGTGAACCTGGAAGGACAGGCACAGGTATATGTGTTCAGTAACATTCATTGCAGATGTCTCCTATTCCATGATGGATGTTTTCCTACCTTGATCACTATTGCTATCATTGCACATCTCACCACCTACAATCTAATGAGATCTTTTGTCTCATTGACCTCTTTCTGATATGCTCTTGCCATTGTTCCTTCTCTTTATTTCCTAATACACTATTGGGTTCTTGGAAGGTGCCCTATTATTCTGCATTCTCTTAAAATAGACTGTTTTTCCTTCTTATCTTTTGGTTTGAGGATGGTGTTTTTAAACAAATTACTGTAGCTATCTAAATTCCATGGTTATTCATTGCTTCTTTACCTTCTGAATTTCTCAGATATTATTAATGTGAAGGTTGTCACATCTCCATCTTTAGGAATAGGTCAGGGTTTAAAAAGGGTACTGGGACTGCTTGAAAATAAGCAGTTATAGTGATATGTGCACAATAATAGCCTAAAAATAAGAAATGGTAATCTCAGGGCTCTTGATTTAGTATAATATAATATAGTAGAAGGAATATTAGTTTGGGAGTTAGGTCACCTTAAGTCATGTTCTATCTCTGTCATTTACTATCTGTGAGATCATAGACAAAGTTTATGGACTCAGTTATTCATATATAAAATGGAAGGATTAAGTTGGATTGGTTCTCAGGCCTCTTCCAACTCTAACCAGATCCTATAAATTCAAAGAATTCTTCAATTAATCTAACCATCAGAAATGCAAAAATCTTTTGTATTAGAAACATAAACAAAAAGTCATGGTCATTCAATCACCATGTTTCCATGTTCATTTGAATTGCAAAGATGCCTAGATATCATAGAATGATAGTGCTGAAAAGGACCTTAGAAATAATCCATTTCAATTATCCATCCCTTTGCTGTTTGAACTGGGCTATATGTATGACTGCTAAATGACAGAGCAGAGACTGGAGGATTTAAAATAAGAAGACCTAGGTTACAAATTCTACTTTTGTTGTTACTCAGTTCTTTTAGATGAATCTGAAATGCCTTTACCTGATTATAATCTTTCATAATTCTGTTCTACTCTGTAATATTCAATACCTAAATCTGCTCTTCCTCCTTATTGTGATTTATAGGCCTTCCATCCCTAAATATTTCCCAAGCTATCACCACTACAAGGGAAGCTACATTCTCCTCTCTTCTGCATCTTGACCTCTTCTTGAATCATCTTAGCTTGAAAGTATCCTCCATTTCTAATATTATGCAGTCTCTGTTTCTATAGGATTTTCTGAAAAGTTCACTTTTGTCATCATTTGGGGATAGGGGGAACTGGACAGTATCCTAAAGAAATTTCACATTGTAGTTTCTCACAATTTTCTATCTCTTATTGGGCAGATGAATAGAATTCATTGCTCTGACTTTTTGTCTCTTTTCTAAGAACTTGAATTGTATTCCCCCCGAACATCTGACAATGATCAACAGACTTTGGGTCTGCAACAGGGTGGAGAATGATCACATTTTCTCTCCAGATTTCCTAAACATCTTCATTCCAACTTTCTACAATTATAAAGAGATCTTTGGACATTGGTCATTGGTTCTGTCCAAATGCAGTTAGGGGGAATTACTCAAAATGCAGCTCTACAACTTGGGTTTTCAGCAGTAATTTGGCTTGATTTGGGGGGGGGGTCAACATCTTTGTTTTAAATTATATCTAGACTGCTTTCCTTTACTCGATTTCACATCTTAATATAGAGAAACAATTCATTTGGTAAATAATCTATAATACAATTTCCAGAGATCACCCTGCTATTTCTCAACTGCCAGATATATTTTATTTTTACTCTGCATGTAACCAAGGAAAGCAAGGTTGCAAAATGATGCCAGCTTCTGCTTTTCAGTTTTGAGATGTCAATAGCCCTTGATTTTGTTGTTGTTGTTGTTAATTTCTGTAAGGTGAAAAAAGTGTCACGAAAACAAATTGCTTAAAAAAACCCATCATTATTCACACTGTATGCTTTTGAGAGTGCTGTCAATATATTTGCCATAGTTTTTGCTATCTGCTTGAATTTCTGGTGTTTGGATCTTTAACCGACAAAACATAGAGCTCCTTTTTGATTTTATTCCTAGCTCTTTTCCTGTTCTCTTCCTTTCTTTGGGCTTGCAATTTGAGTTTTTCACTATGCAGTTGTACCTTTGTCTAAGCACAGAGGTTCTGAATCTTTGGTGTGTGTTATAGATCGTGTTTGGATGTCTGTTTAAGCCAATGAGCTCCTTCTCAGAATGTTTTTTTTTAATCATAACATTCATAGGATTACAAAGAAAGTCAATTATATTGAAATAGTTATCAAAATATATTTTTAAGTCCACAGACTTCAGATTAAGAATCTGATGTAAGACAAAAGCCACTTCCTTCCTCCTGTTAAGGGAAAAGATATGTATAATAAAGTGTTTTTAAAGCTTATAAATTATGATGTGGTGGCTGATGAAGCCATAAGAAATAAAGAGAAACCAAATACCAGTTCCTATCTTAGGGAAAACCTTTTTTTTTTGAAGGAGCTTTTTATGTTTAAAAACAGGGAATTTTGTGTGCTGCAGACCGACAGCTTCATTGCCAAGTGTAAATTTCATTGTTTTCACTGAGAACTGTCCTCCCTTTTCATTGTAAGCCCACATGACAATATACAAAGAGCATCTCTCCTATGCAATGAATATCTCTTAACCTTTTACCTGGAAACTGAAGCTGTGTACAAGTGAGTATCACAAAGAGGGAACTCCGAGACGCACAGAAGCAAAGCAAAGGGCTATGTTACAATTCACTGAGAAAAGAGCATTTTCACTAATCAGTACCCATGTCATACATTTGTAAAAATGACTGCCTGACAGGTGAAAAATCTATTTTTCTGACAGCCTGCATTTAGTCTTAAATCAATCCAACACAATAGTTTCTTTTCTTCTTTACACAAACTCGCCTTCACCTTTTGATAAACTGTCCCCCTGTGAGCCATAGAATGTTTCAGTTACATACCCTTTTCTGCATTGTGGCAATATTTTGAGGGGGATGTAAAGCAGATTCATTTGGTGGAATGTTTTTATATGCATATCAGTACAAACAAAGGATTTAATGATTTTTGAGGATTAAAGGCACGGTCAAAAACTTTGTAATAAGCTATGAAATACTTGCAAGGAGTATTGCTCTCCCGACCCAGGGAGACCTCTCCAAGGCATGCTATTTTAACCTGGTGTACAGAACACAATAGCAATAAATCCTGAGGCAGATTAAGTAATTTCCCCACAGTAGTATGTATGTGTGTGTGTTTGTGTGAATGTGCATGTGTGCATACCTATTAGAATTTCAAATAACCCAGAGTATAGATTCAAAGACTTGAAACATTTGGATATTCCAAACTGTATCCCCTCCGTAGGAAAAAGTTATTGCCAAGGTAGCACCATACTCTTTGACTTCTTGTAAAAGTTTAAACTGCTGCCCTGCTGAGCTAAGTGAATGCTAATTAGATCGCTTCTCACAAATACATGCTGAATCCTTAACAAAAATAATAAAAGTAAGGGACCCCTTTTGCACGTTAAAAATATGCTGAACCATTGCTTGAGAGAGATATGAACTGACATTATGTCCCTTCCACATTGCTGAGTGCCATTGGAGATTTGGTTTACTTTTCTCTTTTTCCTTGGGAGATTTATTTGGTGGAATATATACACTACGTAAGAGAATCCTAGAATTCCCTGAGAGAGGTCTCTGGAGTCCCAGACCAGGAAGTCAGCAACGTTTCCTGAGAATCTGATGTGTCCAGGCTGTATGGCCATGCTTTGACATGAGAGTCTTGGTCCCCTGAGGGGTTAGGACACTTTCAGCATCTTGTCAGTGTTACCACCATTGCAGATATTGAAAGCTATCTTTACAGCATGAAGCAAGACCAAGGAAAATAGTTGATCCCAAAAATTTGGGAGAAAAGAATGAAAATCCATGTTTCTTTGAGAGTAAGCATCTAATTAAAATGGAAGACCCAAGTATACCCATGACTGCTTTGCAGCCTTTCTACAAATGGGCATGCCTCTCATTAAGCACATTTTAAAAGGCATAAATTATGGGCCCAAGCCGAACAGCACTATTCGGGCCACTCATTATTCTGCTCTTATAAAGCAAAGAGCTGTGGGCAATAGTGTCATTACAGGGAGAACACTTGGCAATATCCTGCTGACAGCACATTAAGAAAAATAAACAAGGGAAACACAGCTTATAAAATTAAACCACAAGGAACCACAGCCATTGTCTATTTACCAGATCAAGCATCAGTTTTATCCTATGTCCAGTCAAGTCTGTAAAGGCAGTTTCTGTTTCCTTGACCCAAACTATATATGCAAGAGATGGTAACTGACTTCTTCAATTTCCCAGTGGGTTCTGCCTTTCTGGGTCTGAGTTATTCTCTCTCTTCTGAAGTATTTCTTCTTCCTTCTCTTCCTGTAGCTTCCTAATAAAGCTCAGATTTCCATTTCCCTGATGTAGATTCCACTAATTTATTAAGCCTGTCAAAAATAATTCAGCTCTTTGTGTAGGTTCAAACACATTTAGAAATAGAACTTTAGAGCTGGTAGAGGTCTTAGATATTATTGAGTCTAATCTCCTAATTTTACAGATCAGAAAACTAAGGTCAACAGATCTTAGATGCATATTGGAGTCTGTGTACAAAGATATTAAAACCCTCACTGCCAAAAAGTTCGATGTCTGTTTCTTTAAGAGATCTAGAATGTAGTTCAATGTGACCTACAGTCGTGGTTAGAAACCAGAAACCAAGGCTGAGAAAGATGGACCCTGAATCTTGAAAACCAGGAAACCTGGAGTCCACCTGAAACAATAGGTCATATAAAAAGAGGAAAGTTTCTAAAGGATCTAAAACTTTGGAATATATAGTCTTTGAGAAAGTTTTCTTAGACATTCTGTCCTTGAAGATACAAAAGTGCCCCAAATGCCACTTGGGCATAAGAAAAACATCAATGGTCATGGGAGCCTAGAAGAAGCAGTTTCTGAAATGATGGTACCAATACCAAATACTTTTTAAAAAATCATTTCCTAAGAAGCAATTCAATTCAAAGTGATAAAATAGATGGTTTATGACTTAAAGTAACTGAATTCTTTTCTTGGTTGTGTAATGTGGGGCATTAAAGCATACATATTTTGTTCTTAGTAATCTTGGAGTCAGAAAATCCAGGATACAGTTCTCCTTTCAAATACTCACTAACTGTATGATTAAGGACAAGTCATCTAACCTTTCTGAACATCAATATCTGAAGAATGGGGATAATATTCCCATTACCTGAAAAGGTTGTTGGGAGATTGAAATATGATATAATGTATGCAAAGTACTTTGTAAAATTTAAAATGTAACAAATGTTGATGATGATGATGGTGATGATGGTGATGATGATAATCCAAAATGGCTTTCAGTTATAGAGCATCCCACAACTTTGTAAAGATGCATCTCTGATGATTTGCCCTATAGACACGGAATGAAATGATCATTTTTGAAGCTTAACTCATATTGTTAGCAAAATACAGCTCAGCCGCACTTGCTGGTCAAATAAATAGTGTAGTAGATACCTGGGGGCTCTACCAGTAAAATTTACTCTGAAAAACATGGAGCTCAGTGCCACATACCAATTGATCAATTCTTTTCTATAGCAAGAGTGAAGGGCCATTGGTAATTTTGCAGGTCACCCAACTTATGGAGCCTTTGAAATTTTAGGCTTTGAGGTTTTAAAATGTCTGATCCTCACTAGGAGCAGAAATGTAGAAATAACTGGGAGAAATATTGTTCTTGAAGTATTTGGGCCTAGTCAAAAATAGAAAAATCTCCCCCAAAACCCATTTTCACAGACTCTTCTAGCTAATTAAATCATAGTTTGAATGCAGTAGGCTAAAGATAGGAACTGGTCAATACTTCTCTCAACTAAGTTGAACCTTTTGAAGTTAAACCATCAATATTTATATAGTAACTGAGTCCTAGGTCTTTAATTTCCTTCCTAAATGAGAAAATGTTATAATGTATTTCCATGGATCTATGGACTCCCTGTCCATGTGAGAAAGCAGCTCTAATGGCAAAGAATGGCAGTGAGGCTGGTTATAAAATATGCAGAAAGGAAATTTTTGTTCTTATTTCAAATTTTTGGCGTTTCCAGAATGTGAAAAGTGAACCTGATGTTTAGTGGAAGCCAGTTTGTAAAGCTGTAATGAAACCAGTGGATCACAGACACTAAATTTTCTCCCTGGAAGTCAAAATGTCAAACTTTTTACCATGAAGAGGAACCAAAAACATACCAAGTACTGAGCCCCCACATGCTGTATGTGTGTCTTGCTTATATGAGCAAAGTTAGAAGGTTGGGGCTTTGTTGGTCTAGCTCCTTGCTAATGCTTCCAGCTCTTGTCACTGTCTGTCTCAGTCTGGAAATTTTGCCAATTTCCCTTTTTCTTTCTCTTTCCTCCTATGCCCTCCTACCCCTTCCCACTCCTCAGTTTTCCTGTTTTATTGTTTGTGTATGTTTTTAATATATCCATTCTGTAGTGAAGTAGTGTCAGAATTAAAAAGTTTATGTCTAAAATTACTCTTCCCGATTTATCCCTTTATAGCAGAGGATTTCATTCCTAGAACAAATGCCAACCTACAGTTACTAGGAAAGGATGTTAACACTGATTTGGAGACTGGGATGCTTTTAGAAGGAAAAAGAGTCATGAAAGAAAAATGATTTTGATCTGAGTCTGAAATTCAGACAAAGGATTAGTAGCATTGTTTGAGCAGACAGTGCATCAACACGACTCTAGATTAGAAAGAAGAGCAAGCTTAACAACAAGCAGGAAGCTACTTGAGGCACCAAATAAAACTAGGCCCACCTATGCTTATTCAAATACCACCCACAACTTTCTGGGAGAAGAACATATGCAGAGCATATTTGAAAACATTATTAGGCATGCATAAAGTACAATATTAGTCAATTTTATATGCTCAGTTGCATGAAATCTGTGTGTTTAAAAAATATAATAATTTGCATTTCATGGCTTTTGATAACCTCAGGAGTGCACTTGAAATTCAGCACATGCCCACAGTACCTCCCAACTCACCCCATTTTTAACTGAAGACCAATGGTTTCTATTAAGGGATCAGGCAGGGACTCTGACAAGCCAGTCAATAACTATGTGAGGTTACTTCATTAATGCTATAATGGCTGATAGAGTGAGAGGCAAAAAACAGGTTCCTGACAGCAGCAAATGAAAATGATAGAGATTCCTGAAGGAATGCGCCTTTCCTTTGTCATTGTCTTTTGCTTGGCTTATTCAAAATGTGGCATTTATGTATTCAGTCTTGATGAATGTTGCAGGCTTTAAGTACTTTTTCCATCTCTAATGCAGGGCCGATTGCACATTGTTCTCCCTCTCTCTCCCACTCTGTCTCTCTCCCTCTCCCTCTCTTACCTTCGTCTTTTCCCCTTTCTCTCTCTCTCTCTCTCTCTTTCTTTCTCTTTCTTTCTCTCTCTTTTTCTCTCTCTTTCTCTTTTTCTCTCTTTTCTCTCTCTCTCTTTTCTCTCTTTCCATCTCTCTCTTTCTGTCTCTTTTCACTTTCTACTTCTCTCTCTCTTTTCTTTCTCTTTTCTCTTTCTTTCTCTTTTTTCTCTCTTTCCATCTCTCTCTCTTTCTCTCTTTTCTCTCTTTTTCTCTTTCTCTTTTCTCTCTCCCTCTCTTTCTCTTTTCTCTCTCTCTTTCTCATCTCTCTTTTCTCTCTTTCCATTTCTCTCTCTCTCTTTCTCTCTCTCTCTCTTTCTATAACCTCTGCTGTCAAGACATTGCAGGCTGAAGGGTTGCAGGCACTAGCTAAATAGCTTTTTTGCTGTAAACGGTGAAGGTGACGGGACAATGCATCATGAGTGCTGGCAGGGTCATATAGCAGAGTGGGTGGTGGAAGCTGAACCTGCGGCTAAAATGGTACATGTCTCCATACAGCCAAAGCTCCCCATGTGCCCCCACCTCATTTGCCCTCCTTAGCAGCTCAGCTTTAATCAGAATCTGAGAAAGAGACCCCCTAGGAAAACTAAAGAAATCTCTGTGGAGTTCAGACACTTGGAGGTAGGTTTGTGAGGAGAAAATACCATGCAGGCAGAGCAGGAAGCTAGATTTCCTGCCCCTTTCACCTTGTGCTATGCCTTGGTAGTGCTGGGCAGATGAAGGGAGAGGGTCCAGAGCGGCCTGTTTGTTTGCTGAAAGCTGGGATAGCTGTAGAACATTGGAGATGTTTTTATGACGTAGACCATCAGGTAGGAAATATGCAAAGGAATACCACCTACTTTGCCATGGATTCCCTCTGGGGCTCATCATTTCAATGATATCAATGACTTAAGTCTTGTTGAATGATGATTTCCAGCAGAAAATGAAGACTGGTAGATCTCTTATCCCAAATAGAAGAGATCTCATAGAGGAGAATGAGTGGAGTACAAATGTGGTAATTTCTTTGTATGAATTCTTTGAGAGGGGAAATTTAGAGGAAAAATGCACTTTCCCCATTAAAGGAAGTCCACATTGATTACAAGTGCCAGAATGAGAAAGCTATATGATTTAGCATCTTGAAACAGTTGTTCAAGAAAATGGAGAGGAGCTGCAGATTTGAAATTCATACATTCTTATTGTTCACTTGTATTTTGTTTTATTTGGGTCAAAAAGGCTGTATTTGTAATGTAATGTAACTTGTACCTGGAATAGAGGAAAATTGGTTGGTATGAGGATGGGAAGGATATACATTAGTTTACTCTCTAAATGTATCTCTGTTCTCTAAGTTCAAAGGAAAATACCAATTAATGGGAATGACATGAATGTTCATGGCTTGGAATGACAGCCCATAAAGATCAAGTCAATATAGTTGGAGATCAGTTGAGCTGGTTGATTTTTGCTCACTGGATTTTTGTTCTCTGGTGCTCATTTTAATACCACCTGAGTGGCAGGACCAGAATGTCTAGTCTTTATTATGTGGTTTGACTGAACCCTCCCTGAAGGAGCTTGCATTCTTATTCTAAAGGTGCAATCTAAACTTTAGACTTTATGGAAGGGACTAATAATTCTCCAATTTATTTGGTCATTGGAGATGGCTGGCTCCATTGATTGCAGATTTGCTTTGTGTCTATTACATGGCTTTATAATGAATGCAATCCAAATTATCCTGATAATTACAAGAACGCCACTTTACATTGTGATCAGGTCATGTAGTCCTACTATCTTTTCAAGGTATACTCTTAGATCTCAGTGTTTTATATTAATTATAATCTGTATACTATCAACATCACAATTATAATAATATCACTTTGGATTTCTGTTGTATTTTTTCTTTAAGTTACTTAAATCACATTCACAGATATTTTGCATGTCCTCACTATATTTTTATGAGGTAGTTCAGATGGCAATAATTATTTCTATTTGATAATTAATGAAACTGAGACCTGAAGAAAAGTTTTGTGATTAGAAGTTCATAAGCTAGGCTGAAATCAGGTAAATATATCTAATGTGATGAGTGTAGTGGTCCTGAGAGTGACAACTGTTACCCAGGAAAAGAATACCTTTGGAAAAGGACCTCGCCATCCCCATCAATAGCCAACCAACTGTTCTTTACAGGGGAAGTAAGCTTGTTTATCTGAAATATTAAAATACACTGGAAGAGAGAAAAAAGGCAGCATATGAATCCCATTATCAACTTGAACCATCTTTCCCTCAAGACTCAGAATCCCCATGACTCAGAATCCAAGGACCTTGCAGAAAGCAATGCTTCCAGTCCAGACAGAATTCTGGAATACAGCATCCCATAGCTTGGCAATTTCTGCTGGTCTTAAATACTGAAGATCCAGAGAATAAATGGCAATATAAATGGTTCAACACCAAGGAAATTATATGATTCTATCAGTGGAAATGGCATTAAAGAAGAGGCATTATCATTGGCTTTCCTATTTTACCCTAAGATCATAGAACCATTTCATCTGATTTGCAGCTAGAACCTTTCATTTTTGTTGCCTCCTCCATTAAAATGTGAATTTCTTGAGACAAGAGACTATATAATTTTTGCATATATATATATCTACACTTAGATCAGTGTTTTACACATATTAAGTACTTTATAAATTTTTCATTCATTCATGTATATAACTAAGATCCAGAATTCCTTAATAACTCATTTTGACTTTTGGGATCCAAGGATAGAAACCTATCCTTTTATAAAGGTATAATGTCACCACCCCCTCCATCTCCCTCTCCTACTTTCAATATAAGATGAATCTTTGATAAGATGAATCTACATCTAGGTCAGCCAATGTATTTAATTCTCTATTGGTAAAGAAGCTCCAGGTTAATGGTTGTACTGTATGGTTCAATTATAAATGGCTCGTCTTTTCATGCTGACATTGATGCACAATGCTGTATTTCACCAAACTCATCCAACTTGCCAGACAATGGACTTTGATAAATTCCATGTATTTTTCTAATTATTATTAATGTATTAACTTGGACCATCATATATTTTAAGCATATGGGGGGCAATGTCATTTCCCTCATTACTTCCTCGTAAAATATAGAACATAGCCTATTCAATACCAAAGTGATTTTTGTCCTTCTAGAGATGTTTTCATCTATGAGAGATTTTAATCAGTTTGATAAAATACATTTAGATCTTAAGGAATAATAGGATCACATATTTAAAATTTTAAACATTTTACAGATGAGGACATCAACCTTTAGGTTAATTGACTTGTTTGGAGCCACACGTGACAGCATGTAATTGAATCCATGTTTTCCAATTCCCTTTCTTTCAATCCCACCAAACTCAGATTAGGCCTAATGAAAACCACTGGATTTAAAATAAGCAATATCTAACATTTGCATTATACAGGCTATTAAAAAATTATCAAGGCATTTTTGGGTATTAGCTAAGATCAAGCCAATTTTGTGATCAGTCAGATAAATTATGTTACCATTTGAAATAAGGGAAAATTAAGACAGAAAGGGTTAAGTGACTATTTTAAAGTTACACAATGGAAGCTTGAGACTGGAATCTAAGTTAATTCAAGTCTATTGTAATCCTTTGTATTTTATTTTATGCATTAAAAATATTATCAGAAGAGATTCAAAGGTTTGACCAGATTGTCATCAAAGTGGTCCATCTCATGTCAGAAGATTAAGAACCCTTGTCTTAGACCAAGATTTTCCCTCAGACATCCTGGAGTCCTTTGCTTCTGATAGAAGAATAAACTTTTCTGTACCATTTCTATCTATTGTAAATTTCCAGCCATCCTGATCTCTATATGGCCACTGGACCCAGGTGGTTCTGGAAGGGAAAGTGAGGTAAGCCCTCCCTCACTGAAATCTGATTCACTTGCATGTCATGACATCACCTCACTGATGTCATGATCCTATCTGAGAATGAAGGACAAACAATGAACCAATAGCACCCTATAAAATTCCCAAAACAAGAATATATTTTGACCATCATTTCCTTTTCAATACTTTCTTATAATAAAACTGATTCATCCACAAACATGCAATAGAGCTATATATAAATCAATATGACTTAATGTCAGTATACCTTTTTTTTTACAAAATGACAAATGAATTAGTCTTCATAGTTTGTAATTTAAAGAATAGTTTATAATGATATTGATGAACTGTGTCGATTGAGTGTTATTTCAATATTTTAAGACCCCAAACAACTTGAAGCATCTCCCTCTATTTACCTTAGATAACACTATTTATTACTAGACAATACATAGGTATAATAAGAAACAACAAAGAATCTGCCTAATTTGGAAAGAAGTGGGGTCTCCATAGTTCTATAATGTAGTAAGTTATCAAATTTTCTTGCTAGAATAATCAAGTTAGAATATCTTTCTGGATCAAATTTATGGGAAAATCAATGCTGAATCACCTCTTCACCTGGTACTAGCAGCTATGAGAAGCTGGGTTTCTGTCATAATAATAATAGTAGAACCAATAATCAGATTTAGTCATTCTGATTTGACATAGCTTGTTATAGGTATGTCAAAATGTAGAATACTCAGAAATAAGAATTTAATATTTTTTCCTCAGTGTTTATATGAATGGCTGGCAGAACCATAACTGGCCCTGTACTAGAAGGAGCCATACCTAATCCAAGATATCCACATGGGGGAGGGAGGTGTTCTTTTCCTATGGAGAGAGTCAGACTTCTTGTTCAGTGTCCCATGAAACAATAATTCCAACTACCATTCTCCCAAGCTCCTATTGCCATGGATCTCTTCTCAAAGGAGGTCATTGACCCCCATGACAGAGGACAGGTAAGATGCCTTTTCTCAATATCACACCACTTTCCTTTTTTCTTTATCTGATGTCTAAATCTACATTTACAAAGTTCTCATGCATTACTCTTAATTATTCTTTCTGAGACAGAGCAGAGAAAGTACACAGATAGTAAGTACAGTGGATTTGAAATGAAGATCTGAGTTCAAATTTTGTCTCAGATAGTTCCTAGTTCTGTGACCCTGGGCTAGTTATTTAAGGTCTGGGTCTACAGTTTACTCAATTTAAAAATGAAAAATTCCCACCTGATATCCTCTCCAAGGTCTTTTTCCATCTCTAAATCCATGGCCTATGTCCTAATTCCTTTTCCAACAAGCAATTCTTCGAATTGTTAAAGATACATAACACCTTAGTTCCACCTCTTACCTGCTTTGTGAACCTGAGCAAATTGCTTTAAAAACAAGGCAACCTGATGCTATAGAAAGAACACTGAATTTGGGGCCAGAGGACATGGGGTCAAAGGGCAGCTCTTCCCCTTGATAGCTAAGAAGCAGTTAAGTAACACAGTGGATGGAGTCAGATGATTTTTTTTTTTTTTTGCAATTGGGGTTAAGTGACTTGCCCAGGGTCACACAACTAGGGAATGTTAAGTGTCTGAGATCACATTTGAACTCAGGTCCTCCTGACTTCAGGGCTGGTGCTCTATCCACTGCACCACCTAGCTGCCCCCAGATGATCTTAATGTTAACTTTGGAAACTTAGCAGTTAAGTTAACCTCTAGTTGCCTCAGTTTCCTCAAGCACAAAATGAGGATTACAATAACATTTGCCTTAAGGAGTTGTTAGGATCAATCAAGATGACATTTTTTTTTCCTGGTCCTCTTCCTTTTTTTTTTTTTTTTAATTAAAGCTTTTTATTTGCATAACATATGTATAGGTAGTTCCTCAATATTGATCCTTACAAAGCTTTCCGTTACAAATTTTCCCCCCAGTCCTCTCCTTTCCCCTAGATGGCAGGAAGTCCACTACATGTTAATTATATTAAAATACTTGACAAGTCGAATATATATATATATACTTCCATACTTATCTTGCTGTGCAAGAACAATCGTATCTACGTGAACAAAAAATATTAAGATAGCATTTGTATAGTAGATGCTTAAGAAATACTTCCTTCCTTGACTTTTTGATGGAAACCTGGACTCTTGCACTGATTGTTTTGACCCTAGATTTTAAAAAAATCTTTTTATTAATAGATTTGCCACTAATCCTATACTAGGCTTGTTGATGCCATGTAGAAATGGCCATATAGTGCTTCCCACAGCCTCTATGGCAGGTTTTGGTATTCCCAAAAGCTGACTAAACATGGGCTTATTTGGAGGAGAGTCTTTATATTTAGTCAATTTATTTTATAAATAAGATTGCTAGCTTCTCACTCCCCACTGGGAGGAGGGAGGAAGCAAAACTATTTGAGACAAACACATTTTGTCCTGAAAGATCCCGTCTGTCATGCCAACAGTCTCATTGGCTGTGATTTGTATATTAAGAAGATTTTAATTGCCCAGGTAAGTGGCTGCACCTGCTAAGACATTGTATATTAGAGCACTTTGTTCTAATCTTTTACAATACAGGGCACACTTCACCCATAAAATTATTCTCTACACAATTATCACTCAGTTTTGCTGAGGTAGAAAGTGCAACTTAACACTTTGGGTTTTTGCTCATTATTATTAAAATCATGGAAATTAGGATCATTAGGTAGCAGTTGTATAGTTAACTACTGAATCACCCTGTAGCTCCTGTTCCTTCACATTCCCAGCAGCCACAGTCAGTCACTGGGTTTATGCTTGATTGTTTTCCATTCAAAATGTGGTCCTACCCCCCAGGGCATCTTTTCCATCCTCCATTGTTACATGGGATGGATTCTATTGCCTTCCTCCTAGAATCGATCCTAGTCAGGAACTTCTGTTAAGGGGAAGATGCATGGAAGGAAATGTTTTAATTTTTTTGAACAACAGAAGTAAAAAGGCTTCTGCCACATTCTGAGGGCTGGTCACCGGGCACCATGTTGCCTATGAGAATAATGATGATGCTTGTGAAACTGAAGGTGATGATAATGTTGGTGGTGATAATGATGAAAATCACTGCTGTACTATAGTTCAAATCCACAGAATACCAAAGATGATAACCTTGAGTTCACCAAGCAATGTGGCCTTATTTCATATATTTATTATTTTGGAGAGATTACTCATTTGAAACAGATCAATTGGGTTGGCTGGCATTTACTAGGTACTTAATAAAGGCTTATGAAATTTAATTGAATTGCTGGCCCCCAGTAATGCTTGACATAACTGTAAACCAATTAGAATAACTCTGGATATGCATGTTTTGCTCAGTTACTTCCATGAGGTACTCAGTCAATGAGCATTTACTAAGTGCTTGACAGATGCAGAGCACTTGGCAAAACTTGGAGAATAGAAAGAATACAAAATAATTGAAATAACACTGCTCTTGGCTCCAGCCAGGTGTCGATTTGAACCTTGCTTTGCATGATAGGGTGATCTTGTTTAAGTCAATTAAATTCCTAGAGTCTCATTTTGTAGAATGAGGGGGCTTGGTAAATATTACATCTATCATCCTGTGATATCTTTTTACTGCTCTCCTCCCTCCCAACAACTTACACTGCTTGAAAAAAGGATCAATAATAGGTTATGGGTTGCTTTTATGACAATTTACAAAGGCACTGACTAGGCTTGAGCGCCAAGTCTTGGACAAAACTTTCACACAAGGTGAAGTGACTTTGGTATCCTCCAACTCTCCACTCAGTTTTGATACCTTGTTCCTCCCAAAGTGCTAGGGATCCATGTGTTATACCTTGGCTATTCGGTTCTCTAATTGTGTCATCTCACCACATCTCCACTTTTAGCACCACCACAGTTGACATTTTCAGGGTCCTTTTGTTTGCAATATACTTTACATGCATTGTTTCATACATTAGAATACAATGGATGAGATACATTATCTTATCTTTTCCATAGGTTAGACCTTTTTCTTTTCTCCCATCTATTAAACAAAAGGCATCTCCTTTCCAACTATCTATATGATTCTGGTCAAGTCACATAATTTCCTTAAATCTCAGTTTTCTCATCTATAAAATGAGGGGATGGACTAAATGGCCTCTGATATCTGTTCTAGTTCTAGAGCTATGATCCCATCATTTCTTTGGCTGGAAAAGTGCTAAATTAATATCTCCTTCTATGTTAATGTCTACTATTGGGTGAATATCTTACTGCTCTCACATAGCATATTTCTATCCCAACAGAAGTCACCTGGAAAAAAATCTTAGCACAGAGGAGTCACTCTGTCATGATGATTTTGAAATTTCAAGAGTGGAGGCATTTTTGGTTTGATGAGATTTTTGTTTTTGATGAGTTCCACTCTGTACACCATCTTGAGACTTTTATTTATGTTACATGATCACTGGTTAACTGACAGGCACTCACTATGCCCTTTAGTAATTAACTACACAACATGTAAAGACATGAAAATATGTGATTTAATCCATTTATGGAAGAAGTAGAATAATGTGGAGAGTTTCACTGGTGAAAAGCAGGGAAGGAGATAAGGGATTTATATATGTCTATTGTATGCTGGATAGATAATGTGCTAAATACTTCTTACAAAAATTAGCACATTTGACCCTTAGAACAACCCTGCAAGGTACATGCTATTATACTTGAGGAAACTGAGGCAAACAGAAGAGACTGGTCCAACATCACACAGCTAGTGTCTGAAAACAGATTTGAATTCATTTTTTCCTGACTCCAAGCCTAGAGCTTTATCCCAAGGCTTCTTAATGGGTTCTAACTGCATGTGGGGTGGAATCACTGAATGTGGGGTTGTTAAGTTATGATTTATAATTAGAAAATGTTTGATTTGTAAACCTATTTTATATATTTATATAACTGGAACTACATAAAAATTTCTCAGATTAAAAAGGAGCAGTGAGTAAAAAAAAAATAAGAAGCCCTGATCTATCTACTGCATCACCAGCTGCCTCTGAACATTACCTTCTTAGCACAAGGAATAAGCTCCCACAGACCCCCCCCCCATCCATGGCTTATGCATGGAGCTAGCCCTGATGAATACTGACTGCTAAAACATATTTAGTAGGGAAGGTAAAGACATGAAAAAAATGTCGTTTCTAACCTCCTAGACTCTTAGTTCATTTATTGAAGAAGTAGAATAATGTGGAGAGTTCCATTGGTGAGAAGCAGTTGATATTCATCTTTGTATGTTTCTTAGGTTCATGTTTTTATTTCTTCCATTCATTTGTATTTCTCAGCATTGGCTCCTTCTAGAACCACTCTGGGATGCTTAATGCTGACGATGTGTTAGCATGTGTATTGCATTTGTAGCTATAATAATGTAGTTCGGGTTACAAGTAGAATAACCTTTCATCAAATGCCTAAAGAAGTTTTCCAGCATGATATTTCCCATTCTCTAAGAATTGACTGCCAGGTTTAGTGAAGTTAGTTCTGCACCCCTCTTCCCTTCTCAAATAACCCAGATGAGCACATCTTCATCGGTTATTGTGGAGTTACAGGGATAAAAGCAGAGAAGAGAAGTCATCTTCTCTATCCCTCACCAACAGAATTAAGTACAAATGAACAAAAATTTATGGAGTACCTGTGATGTGCTTAGCACTGAATTAGGCATTGGTTTGGGGTAAGATAACTAAAGAAATATTAAAAAAAAACCTCAATTCTTTCTCTTGAGCTGTTCATTTCTTGTCAAAGTAATTTAGTATATAGTCTTGGAAATGATTT
Organism: Myrmecobius fasciatus; assembly: GCA_023553655.1. Taxonomy (NCBI): domain Eukaryota; kingdom Metazoa; phylum Chordata; class Mammalia; order Dasyuromorphia; family Myrmecobiidae; genus Myrmecobius; species Myrmecobius fasciatus. The sequence continues at coordinate 194,435 of JAJPUD010000218.1, read as the reverse complement.
AGGGAAAAAACAAAACATTGGAGATAATACCAGAAAGATCTGGGTTTGAATCCTATCTCTTGACATTTATTATCTATGTGATCTATGGTCAAGCAATTTAAACATTCTAAGCCCCAGTTTTCCCATCTGCAACACATGCTCCATAGGGTTCTTAGGAGGATCAAATTGAAATAGGTAAGAAACTTTGTAAATCTATGATTACAAACTCATCATGTATGTAAAAACCAGAGAATAATGAAAAATAGTATGGGAAAAATTTGTAAGGTTGTGTGCTGAGGTCTACAACATGGTCTTGAAGAAAGGGAAATTTTAAACTACTTTTCTACTTTAAAAAAAGAGGTCCTGTTAATCCCATATTCTATCTCCAACCCCTTTTTTAACTATAATGGACAGATATAATAAAGTTTTTCATTGTTCCTAATTCATTCTTAATTGTTAATATCTTATTATTCCATTTATATTATAAACTCCTCAAGGGCAGATCATGTCTTTTATCCCTGTTTCTTTCTACCTGGCTGCTCAGCCTATTTCAAATGCTAAAGGAATGCTTCTTCAGAAAATTGGGAAACAATTTTTACATCCAAGGGTTCTGAGAAAGGCCTCATTTCTAAATATATAGAGAGAATTGACTCAGATTTATGAGACTACAAGCATTCTCCAATTGATAAATGGTTAAAGGATATAAACAGATAATTTTCAGATGAAAAATTAAAACTATTTCTAGTCATATGAAAAAATGCCCTAATTCATGACTGATTAGAGAAATGCAAATTAAGACAACTCTAAGATACTACTACACAATCTCAGATTGGCTAAGAAGACAGAAAAGATAATGATAAATGTTGGAGGGGATGTGGGAAAACTGGGACACTAATACATTGTTGGTAGAGTTGTAAACTTATCCAACTATTTTGGAGAGCAATTTGGAACTATGCCCAAAGGGCTATTAAAATGTGCATATCCTTTGATCCAGTAGTGTCTCTACTGAGTCTGTATCCAAAGAGATCATAAAGGAGAGAAAATGGTGCACATGTGCAAAAATCTTTGCAGCAGCCCTTTTTGTAGTGGCAAGGAACTAGAAACTAGAAAGTGCATGCTTATCAGTTAGGAAATGGCTGAATCAGGGTATCTGAATGTTATGGAATATTATTGTTCTATAAGAAATGATCAGCAGGATGATTTCAGAAAGGCCTGAAGAAACTTATATGAACTGATGCTAAGTGAAGTGAGTAGAACCAAGAGAACATTGTTTATAGCAACAATGAGATTATATGATGACCAATTCTGATGCATGAGGTTCTTTTCAATTTCACTTTTTTGAAGAGGTAGTTCAAGCCAGTTCCAATGATTGTGATGGAGAGAGCCATGTGCACCCAGAGAGAGGACTGTGGGGACTGAATATGGATCATAACATAGTATTTTCATCTTTTTGTTGTTTGCTTACTTTTTTCTTTCTAATTTTTTTTCCTTTTTGATATGATTTTTCTTGTTGATAATTGTGGTACTATGTATAGAAGAATTGCACATGTTTAACATATATTGGATTACTTGCTGCCTAAGGGAGGGGATGAGAGGAAGGGAGGGAGAAAATTTTGGAACAAAAGGTTTTGCAAGGATGAATGTTGAAAATTATCTTTGCATATATTTTGAAAATAAAAAGGTATTATTTTTTTAAAAAATGTTTTTTGCAGTTGGTATTTAGTGTATATTTGTTAATTAATAAAGTTGCATTTTTACCTTATCTATTCAAATGTCTCCTCTCCCTTAACTTCTGGAGTTTCTTCCATATTGAAATCACTTCTATGTAATGAATATCAAGATTTTTTCCCTTTATTTTTGGTTATTAATTTACCCTGACTACAGAGGTATTTGCTTCTTTTCCATGGAAGACAAGTTGACTTTTTGAATCTGTGATGAAATTTATAGTGGTTTTTCAGTTTGCTTGAATAGTCTTTGGAGACAGTGTGTGCATGGCAGAATCAAATTGGGAATAAGGGAGATGATGGATAGCTAAAGAAGGATCAGGCATTTGGAAATTTGTTGTTTCAATAAGAGTTTTTCCAGGCCTGGAAGATATCCAGTATGGTTTCCTCAAATGCCTTCTGGGTCCACTGTGTAGGACACAATAATATTGCTACTTCACAGTTTCCTGACACCTGTTTCTCCATAATGGAGAAACACATGGAGAGTACTGGACCAGTCAGGCCTGTTTTGTCTCTCTATCACTTAACTACTCCCACTTTTACCCTCAAAAGTAAAGTAAGTAAAAGAGTCCTTAGAAAGCAAGGAGACTTCTCATGAATACAGTTTAGAATAGCAGAAAGAGTTCATGGAATTGAATCATTATAGTAATGGAATATTGAATGAATCTCCTTTAGCACAAGGACAGTTTTATTTACTGTTCTTTCTATCCCCAGTACCTATCAGAGTACCAACCACATAGTGGGAATATATTGTTAGTAGAGAACACAAGTATTTCAGACTTTCAGAAAAGAATATCATACTTAATTTCATAATTACATCTAATTCAAGATACTTTAGGTAAAATGAGAGGATTGGTCTAAATGACCTCTGAGGTCTTTGGATGCTACCTGTGATCCTATAGTTTATCACACTAAATCTCCCTCACAGAACTCTCTATGGAAGTCAAATGTGGTTGCTAAGGAAAGGGAAGTCTTGGTGTGGAGTACAGTGGTGGGCACCCACTGATAACCAAGTAAACATTAATTGAATTGAATTGAATTGAAGAGTCTGCCAGAGGATTTAGATGCCTTTGAGGAAAAGTACATTTAGCCTTGTATAACCTCCTTTCTTTGGAAAACAGGAAGTAAATATAATAGCCACTTTCTTTTTCACTATGCAGAAAACTGGTTAATATTTTTGCTTTGTGCCCCAAAGTCCTGCAATCTCTGCACTCTTGAGTTTTGGTTCATTTAATGAGAATTAGGAAGTATTTTCTCTCTTTATAATTATGTATCTATATCTAAAGATATCTATCTTTAGAAATATTTATATCTATATCTAAAACTTTAGATATCTATACCTATATAGATATCCTTAGATATAATTTATAGCTATAAATGGCTATAGATACCTTTAGATATTGATATGTATCTATATCTATCTACATATATGTCTTTATATCTCTCTCCATCTCTCTACCTATGCTTCTTTTTGTGACTATATATATAAAAGCACTTGTCTAGCCTAGGTCCATATAGGAACTTGCTTTCCCAAGCCATAATTATCTCCTTTTATCAACCTTTCTGTTCATAGAAAAAGAATTATACTGTAGAGAGAAAGACACTGTGGCATTGTATGGATTTAAGACAGAGTTAAAAAAAAAAACAAGGCCATAGTAGTCTTTCCTGTGTTGCAACTATCCACCTATGTTATGTGAGAAGGCCCCAAGGTAAAGCCAAGTCCCCAAAAGAGGTTTCTTTATTACCATATTGCTCCACCCTCGGAAGCATATTGCTTCAATTAGAATAATGGTACACATTTTGTGTTGTTAAAGAATGAAGTGGTCTTTTATTTTCTTTGGTCAGTACTTTTTGTTTTTAACTTAGGGAAAACTAAAACAAACAAACAAACAAACAAAAAAAATTTCCCTGTGTGAACAAGGAAGAACCATACTGACCCTCCAATTTACCATTTTCTTTTGGTCAGTAAAACCTTAAGATTTTGAAAAGGAAATAGGGAGGAGAGGAGTTAGATTAGAAAAGGGGGACTCCATTAATGACCTTTTCTAACCTCCTCCAGACGACCTATTAAAATGTAGACCTTTGTTGATTTTCTGCCTGTTTTCCCTTTACCTCAGAACACACTCCAGTCAACAAACTGGTTAAGATTTCTGTGCCAAAACAGAACACCTGAACTATAAAGGAAAGGGAGCTGGGAAATGCAGACATTTGTAGCTGCAACAATGACTGGTGGTATTGTGTAGCAGATGCCTAAAAAGTTCAACAAGACCTCTCCTGAATGTCAAAAGAGAAATTGCATTTTGTAATCATGGGGCAGGCAAGCAGGCAGGCAGGCAAGGTCTTAAGGAGAGTTAGTTTAAGACAGTGCTGACTGGGGAACTTGCTCAGTCCCCAAGGAAGCAAGGTGACAGACCCAAAACATATGTTCAACACTTGCCCTGAGAAGCGGGCTGCCATCCAAGAGCACTTAATTCTGACAAACACTAAGAATGGTGCTCAATGCCCTTTCACATGTGTGAGGCTGGTGAGCAAAAGGAGGGGGTGGCATAAATGGCATGTGTTCTAGTCAGTTTTTCATGCATCTACCTTTCAAATCCGGCTTTATTGTATAGAAAGAGAGCTAAAGTTAGGTGCTTCTGGTTGCCCATCCCAGGGGCATATGGAGCCACCTGCTGAGGCTATAGAGGGAAAGAAAAAATTATACTGAACTAAATCAGTTGGGGAGTGACCCTATCTGGCATAAGTGATGCCCTCAAAAGATTCATTTGGCCAAAGACTAGTGAGAGAATACACAGGTAGATAAGACATGTCAAAGATCTCTGATATAATTTCAAGTCTTCCTTTGGAGAGTTTGGGTAGGTCAGGATTTCAAAATAGCATCATTTGCTTCATCAGCTTAGTTTTCTGGCTATAATTCTTTTTAAAAAATACTTATCCATTTTGTTTTGACACATTGATTACTTCCTCCAACCCCCCATGTAGTCCTTCCTTTTAAAAAAGAGTATTAAGCAAAACTGACTAATGGGAATTATGCTTGATAATATATGTTATCTTCTCTTTCTAGTTTTCTGTTTGATAATAGAACAGAATATGTGCTTTAACTTTGTTAATTTTGAAGCAAAATTCTCCTTTGTAATTGACCTGAGAGGTTTATTTTTTTTCATTTCAGGGTTCTTTTAATTTGTAGTGTTCCTATTTTGTCAAGAGGCAATGTTGATCAGTGGATAAAGAACCTGTCTCAGGAAAATTTGAGTTCTTATCTAGGTTCGGACACATAGTGCTCATGTGGGCAAAGTATCGAATCTTTCAGACTCCTGGACAATTTTATAAGACCTGCAGAGCTGTTATAATCTCTGCTTTGGTGGAAAGTCTTTCTTAGCATGAATTTCCTTTTCCAGTGAAGCTGCAAGTCTGTCTATCACTCCCCCACATTCCTAGAAAAAAGAAGTCATTATGTAGAAAGTTATTTTGCTTTTTTGATTCTATATCAGTTTATGCAGTGCTTTCTCTGTTTCTCTCAGTTTCTCATATCTGAAATTCTTTGGTTGAGGTGACATGGCTTAGTAAATAGAGAGCCAGCCTTGGATGCTGAAATTGTACTGGATTCAAATTATACATGTGACACAGTGTGAGTTTGGGTAATCCATTTGGCTTCTCTGCTTTAGACAATTTTCTAAAATTATTAGTCACAGAGAAAGTTACAACCTGCATTCTGTTTGAGAATTCATATGGGGAAATCCCAGATAAGGAAATTCAATATACCACATTTTTTAAGCTATTTCCCAATTGTTGAACATACAATTTGTTTCCAACTTTTTGCTATTATAAACACCAAAAATAACTGCTATAAAAATTTTTGCACATATGGTTCTTTTTTCCCCCCTGTCACTGACCTCCATGAAAGTTTAAAATTATCATGATTCTTAGTTCAAAAGGTATAAACAATTGGGGAAATTTTCTTGTACGATTCCAAAATATTTTGCAGAGTGGTGGGACCAATTTGCAACTTCACCAACAATATATGATGATTACTCCATATTCTTGGCTAGGGATCATTTTAAATACATATGTATATGAATATATATATATATATACATATATGTGTACATATGTAGAAGTAGATATGTATATATATAAATATAGATATATAATTGTTGATGATTGGCATGCTTATTTAACAACATAGGAAGAAATAAGTGCTATTTTTTGTATAGGAAACTTTTATATGAGTTAGTCCACCATTGGATAAAAGATTAGTCTAAGGATCAGAAAGATACCTGTGTGATTCTGAGCAAGTCACTTAGATTTTGAGTGTTCAAAACAAATCTCAAGGTACAGCACATGTCAATCTGCCATACTGGTAGGAATTTCCTCAGTAGGAGCTCCCTACTCCTTAAACCTAAAATGTTCAAATTGTTCAAGATTTTGTAGTGTCATATAGGACTTGTTATGAGCTCAAATATTACTGTATATTATAAAAATACATAAAAACTTTAAGAGTTTATAAGGTTCAATTTAATATATACTGTATTCACAAGAAACTCTGGAAGATTCTCTTTGCTTCACAATCAGTGAATATTTATTAAACCAATATAGGATATCATGTAATTTATTCACCATTGTCCTTCTTTCATAAAAATTAAGTTTTGAGGTGAAATCTCATTTGTACTTTCTAATTGTTTGAAGTTTATGCAAGTAATAGTTTAGTTTACTATTCCGCATCTACAACAAATTCATTTTGTAATTTTTCTGTGAAGATTTAGTAGAATTTCAGATCACCCCCAAGAATAATGCACAGCAATAAGACAAAGAAACAAAATTAGCATTCTTATTGGTAGAATCAAGTATGCAGTTGTGGTTTATCCTATCGTTATTCTGAAATATTGGTCAATGTCTCTGAATAGAAGCAGTCATCTAGAAAGAGTTCATTTGGTTGTTTAGGCTTGATCATCCAGTGGAATTGTTATAATAATGCTCAGCTTCTAACTTCCACTTCCATAGTACTCAGAAGCACTGAAAAATTGTCAAAGTTCTAAATGGAATGAAATTGAAGGGTGCCTTAGCTGCTTTTTGAGAAGCTACATCAAACCTCTCTAGATCAAATAGTGTCATTCAAGTGCCTTTTGAGAGACTGGGCATTTGAAATGCTGAAATAATCTTGATTAAGAAAGGTCATAGAATCATAGATTTAAAGCTGGGAGGTACTATAGAGTTCATAAAATCCAACACCTTCACTTTTCATATGAGGAAACTAAGTCTAAAACACACCTAGATTACTTGCCCAGAGTAATACAGCTAATAAGTGCATAGTGAGCTTGGATGGAAGTAAATGCTTATGTCATAAACAAATCATCGATCTTGTAAGCTGTCTGTGAATCCAACAATATTTCTTTCTTTCTCTTCTCTCTGGAATTTTTTCTGAGTTTTTTGGAGTAGTAGGGTTGGAGGATTGACAGATGTGGGAGGCCAAGGAGTCTCTTCCTATTCCTTGGAACCCTCTCTACACCTTTTTGTCTTTGTTCCTCTTCATGCTCTTGTTCACTCATTTCTCTAAGCACATCATGGCTGTTCATCTTATTGCTAAATGGCAGAGCAGCCAAGAGGCATGGAGGCTCTGTTCTTACCAAGTCACAGACCTGAGCCAAATGAAGAGAGTCAAATGGAGGTGAATGACTTTAAAGTCTAAATTTGCTACATGGGAACAAACTGAGAGGAGGGGAAAAAAAAAGACCTTTAGAAAACTGAATTTAACAGCTTTTGACATGTGAAAGGCATTCAGAATGAAAATCAAATATGTGTTAACACTCTTTGAGCCCTAGAGTCCTCAAGATTTTCAGAGGATTCTGATCCCCCTTCTTCTCAGAATCTAATAAAGGAACTATTTAGATATGAGGGACTAATTATAAGAGATAGAATCCATTATATGAACTTCCCAGGTCCTGGGAGTGATTGCTCTACCAATCATTCAATGATCTCTTTTTTGCATCATCCCCTAATGTTTGGATTATCTTTCGACTGACCAAGCAACAGAGTTTATCAAATCAGTCATCATTTCCCTAAACTGATTTCGTATGTGTATTTTTTTTGTGTGTGTGGTCTTGTTCCTAGGGGCTACTTTGAAAGTCATAAAATTATCTTTTTCTATTATTTTTCTATTTAATTATTCAGTTGAATTAAAAAGAAAACTACTATTATTTATCCATCTTTCTCTCCATATTTAAATATAGTAATATATAGATGTGGATGGAGAGAAGTCCTCTCTATTAAGAAAGACATGAGCATTCTTGTTTGTTTGTTTGTTTAGTCATTCCTTCCTTCCTTCCAGTTTGTTTGTCTGTTTGCCTGACTGTTTATTTACTTAGTTGTTTGCTTAAATCTATTTAAGTATTTATCTATTCATTTATCTATTTATTTGTTTATTTTCTGTTCAGTAGAGACATAGACACTAGAATCACTATAGCAGTTGAACATTTTTTCACTCTTGAAATTATCTAGGCTACGCCTTCTGTGGGGTGTGTGTGTGTTTGTGTGTGCAAGTGTGCAGGTATGTTTGTGTCCTTGTATAAGTGAACCTGTCCTTTGCCCCTTGTAAGTCCTTACTTGCCTACTATTTTCACAACTTACAAAGGGTCTCATCCTAAAGAAATATATCTGTACAGAAAATGTTGAGAAGTTATAGATAATTTTCATAAGACCCAAGATGTAGATAGATCTATTTTCTGGACATCTTAATGCATTACCAACTCATTAATTTTCAAATCTTAAGAATATGCATGTGGAAGAGGTAGGAAGTCAATATCCCCAAAAGACACACTGGCAAAATGACAGGCAGAATGGTAGTCCAATGTCATTTGAATTATATGACAGAATGGATTTTTCTGCTCCTTTATTCTAGCTTAGAATTTGTTTGCTCCTTTAGATGCCATCAGTCAATCAAGAATCACTTATTTTGCACCTACTCTGTGCAAGGAATATGGTAAGAGAGAGAGGCATTTAATGATAAAAAACCCCTACCCTCAAGGTGCTTATATTTTATAGGAAGAGGCAAAATGTATACCCAGGTACATATGCAAAATAGATATGGAACTTGCTATGCACTTCAATAGAGAGATTATTTTCCCAGGGCAGCCTTGTTCCAGAATCCTAAAACATTTCTGAAAATGACTAAACAACCTTCCTCTCTGCTAAAATTACAGTGGAAACCCAGGAGAGTTAACTGGGCTTTCTATTTCAGTTGGTAGACAAGTGAGTTCTTATCTTCCTGAGAAGCTGAGGAACCGGAATCTATATCCTATAATCTGATGGAGTGTTACAAATCCCATCCAGCAATGTACAGAATATAGACAGGAAGTGCTTTGAGGAGGAAGTTCCTGATGATTATGCAACAAAGGCCATCAACTCTTTTATTACTAATCTGAAGATAAATATGTATAATTTGATCCTGGCCCCATGAAGGGGAATAGAGAATCTCAGTGGAAGGATTTAAAAGGTGAAAAGCTTTCAATGAGGAAAAGGAATTGTTTTAGATGATCCAATTATGAATGATGGAGTGAAATTGTGTGAAGGCAAAATTTGAGCCAAGCATCAAAGAAATTGTGCTGTAGCGAAACTCCTCTGTGGTGTAAATGCCATCCGTGGAGATTTTCCAAGCCAGGTTTTTCACAGTGCTCACCTTGAAATATCTGATAGGGCACTGGGACTGCACAAGGCAATGGGTCTTTTCCAGCTCATGTTTCCTATGTTCTGAACCATTAAACAAATGAGGAAAGGATCTGTGAGCTGCAACCAGGAAGTGGTTCACAAAATACTCAGAAATCTCAAGGCACCTAACATGCCTCAACTGTTATTTGACAACAGAGGTGAAACAGAATGTGTTTGGAGCTCACCTAGAGTAAACAAGTCCTTTATCATGACAACAACCTATTTTTGAAGGAAATTATTGCCATTATAACCATAAGTTATTGATATGGTACGTAACAACTTTATTCTAAACAGTGCCTGGCTGACTGGTGTAATGCCTTCATTAACAATGGAATAGGAGTCACTCATGATATACTGGAAGGTACATTGACTTAGGCTCATAATTTGCTATCCAAAAATAAAATCCACAGCATTGTGAGAAGAGGGATATATTTTAAACAGTATGCTGATATTTCACACCAGGACATTTCATGGCTAATGCTGAAAGACCTATAGGTTTTGTGTGTTTTGGCATTGGCAAAAAGACTCAAAGGGAAAATAAAATTGTTGCAAACTTGCTATTATAAATGATCACATTTCCCTTCCATTTTTTTTTTCCAGAGGGAGATGCATTTAGGGGTCCATTCTCCCCCTGTTACATGATTGTAATACTCATTAATAGGCATAAGAATTACATGTAAGAATAACCACTTTTATATTCCTTATTTTGGGGGTATATCATTATTGTTGTCACCCCTTTATTTCCTGTAGGAAAAAGTGAGTTACATGCAAAATATATAACTGAAATGCAATGAATTGGTCCAAAGAGAGCTTTCAAAATCGCTACCTTAAGAAATTCCAGTCTGATATGCTTTCATCCTAGTTTTTTATTCCTCTTTCTGCCTCTCTGTGTGTGTCTTTCTGTGTCTCTGTCTGTCTGTCTGTCTGTCTCTCTCTCTCTCTCTCACACACACACACACACACACACACACACACCCCTCTACTTTGAGGCATTTTGGCAGAGTGGAAAGAGTGTTACTGGATTGGAGGCTGATTTTAATACATACTATCTGTATGAATCTTAAATTTTTTTATTGTAAAATGAGGATAAAATAATACTACCTAGCTGAAAGAGCTGGTCATGGGATCAAAGGTTTGGAATTATAAGGAATTTCTGAGACCATTTGATCCTGCTCTGTCAGTTTACAGATGTGGAAACTGAGGCTCAGGAAGATCAAATAATTTGTCCAATATCGCCTAGGTAATAAGTGTCAGAGGCAGGCTTGTGAAAGCCAAATGAAATGTTGTATGTAAAGTGCTTTGTAAATCTTAACACACTATGTCAAAGTGAGTTGTTATTATTATTATTGTTGCTATATCTATGTGTAGCAATAATTAAAATGTAGCAATACTATTGATAGAAGATAAGAAGCAATCACATTAGTAACTTGTTTGTGGAAGGAAAACAATGTCTAGTCAGCCACTGTAAAAAAAAAAAATAATTAATTAACAATTGCCAGGAAATTGTAAATAAATAGCAGAATGGCTAATCCATGTGATTGCCTTGATAGGAATTTTAAAAACAGTATCATTTGTGGCATGTGTAGCTCTAGGTAATCAAGTAAATGGAATTAATTTTAAACTAAATTGTTTCCATGATCTTCCCATATCTCTTTCTTTCCCTGCATGAATGACACTTATTTTTACAATTCCTGGTCATGTCCATACATAAACTCCTAGAAGTTTAAGAAGATCTGATAGAGGTTGGACCCTTCTGGCATAGATTTCAATAATACATGACCAACTTCATGCTATGATGAGGCATTAGAGCAACACTTTACAAGATTCTATCATCAGTTATAAATTATTTTGATGTAGACTAGATTTATGATTTCATTGGTGTAAAGAAGTCCCAATGAGGACAGTCCTTCTTCCAATTTTAGGCAGAACTTACTATAATATTTCATTGTTAGAGACCTGACAGGGGGCACTGAAATGTTAAATTATTCATCCTAGGTCCTTGGAGCAGGATCTGAACTCATGTTCACTTCTTCCAGTGAGAAGAAGCATGCTAAACAAATATCTTTTTCTTTCTTTCTAGTCCTTGAAGCTCTACTCTGGGGAAACATTTCATAATATAGAAGCAATAATAATAACTAACATTTATAAATTGCACTATGTGCCAGGTGCAGTGCTAAGCACTTTACAACTATTATTTCACTTGATTCTTACAACTCTAACAGATAGATGTTACTATGATTCCTATTTTACATATGAGGAAACTGAAGCAAATAGATTAAGTGAATTGCCCAGAGTTAGTCAGATAGTAAGTATCTAAGATTTGGATTTGAACACCAGGCTCTGATATCTACTACTATAACAAAATAAGTCTTCTCTTCAGTCCTTCAACTCTACATGGAGATAGTGTAGTTTCCAGTGGTTTTATGGATCCTATATTATACTTCTATATTTGATAACCTACTCTTCAGCCTAAAAAATAGGGCCTTTTCTTCTTAGAAGTATAAAAACCTGCAGCCAGGCATATCTCTTTTACAATGCAGTGAACCTTCCAAAACCTTATCCTAGTCTCTTGGAACCAAACAAATTACATGCCATGGCCGACTGTAAATGGCATAGAGAATGTTTTTTAATATCAGGCTGGGTAGAGTTTGGGAATGGGCTTCTCTGGTAAGTTGGAGCTGAGTGGGTTGTTGATTGACAACCTGCCATTTTCTTGAGATTTGACTGCTCTGGATCCTTCACTTATCCATAAAAGAAAACTTTAACCCAGGAGATCTTTGACATTTGACCCCAATATTTTTATACAGTAATCATACATACATTTATCACCCAGAGTTTTACGGAGAGTGAAAGTTTATTATACTATACTCAAACCTCTTTTAACCTTTTCTTTGGTATCAATGCTTTAAAAAATTGAGGGACTTTACAAATTTCTGACTCATAGCTCCTTTTTGGTTTTGCTCTCCAGAAAAGATCACTTTACTTAGCACTTTATGAATATTTAGGGCAGTAGACATCTTTGGTTTGGTAGAAATGGACTCTATTGATCCTTGATGTGCTCTGTACATCATCTTTGAGTCATGAGAGAACATACTTCATGTTGTCTTCATGAGTGTGTTTATTTTTTCTAATAATAGTGGCTTATTATCTTTTAATAGGAAGGAATGCTGTGAAGACAACCATTGCAAACATTATCTGTTTTGAGGCCAATTTGATTCCTGTTTGTTGATCACTTTTTTGAAGTTGTTCTGCCTCATCTACTCCTTCCCTTGGTCCTCACTCCATTTCTAGGATTTCTTTTCTGTTACCAATCCACATCTTACTCTCAATTTCTTCATTTGCCAAGTAGGGATAACAATAGCACTTACCTCCCAAAAGTGTTGTAAAAACTAAATGAGACAATAATTGTAAAATATTTACTATATTTCCTGGGACAAAGTAAGTGCCATATAAATGTTAGCTATTATGGTGCATGTAGGTGACACAATGGAAAACATATTGAGCTTAGAATCAGGAAGGTTCATCTTCTAAAGTTCAGACTCCTACTAGCTGTGTGTTTCTGGGTAAGTCACTTAACCTGATTTAGTTTAGTTCCTTATCTGTAAAATGAGCTGGAAAAGGAAATGGCAAACTGCTCTAGTATCTGCCAAGAAAATCCCAAAAGGTGTCACAGAGAGTCAGAAATAACTGAAACAAATGAATGACAACAGCAATACATATACATATACATATATATATATGTGTGTGTATGTGTATGTGTGTGTATATACACATAGTATATATTATATATAAATATAATTGCCAATAATTTAATATAATGTGCATACATATAATTTATATAGACATTTATTATATTATATACTTAATGTATTATTTTGATATATTCATATACATTTATTAAATATAGGTATATATACATATTCTGACATATACATACACGCATACACATATAATTTGGTAAAAGAGAGAGCACTAGGAGTTAGAGAGCTAAGGAAAGACTTCTTAAAGGATGGATTATGTGAACTATGATTTAAAGGAAGCTAAAGACCAACTGAGAGATGAGAAATGGGTGCATTAAAGGTAGGTCTTGAGATAATGGGTTAAAAACTAAAGGGATATAATACACCAGGTTGGGAATGATTGACATAATTAATTGTTCTCAGTGTCACCTTTTGATATACTATTTAGCTTCATAACAAGAACCTGATACTCATAATGATCTGTGTAGGACTTACAACTGTGCTTAACAAAGTCCAAGGTTCTCAGTAGTTTTTGCTATTGCTAGGTCCTATTCAAATGGGAGAATTACAATGGGATTTACAATGGGATTTTCAACTTCTTTTGGAAGTATTATAGTTCCTGTAATTTTCAGTGGATTAGGATTTGGCCCATATTCATGGTCACCAGAAGGGTCATTGCTATTCAAATTTTAAATCCCTTTTAATCTAGTGATTGTTCTCTTTGCCCTTCCACTATGGTCAGTATGAGCTCATAGTATCATACCATACTTCTATAGTTTCTATCCATAGCACTAAGGTACATTGTCACAAAATATGCTACCTCTCTGCTATTTATAGTGTTGGGCAAGCTGGTGAAATCTGGTGGGGATGGTAGATTTTTCTTCCTCTTTCCCTCCCTCTCTCCCTCTCTTTCTCTCCCTCTTTTCCATCTTTGTTCTTTCCTTCCTCCCTTTTTTAAAAGTCAGTTATTAGTTTCAATATAACCTATTCTTTAAAACAAAGTAAGCATATTAGTATACTCTCTATGGCCCATATATTAAGGAGACTGAAAAACAATTATGGGAAAAATCATACAAATTTTCTGAATTTTGGGTTGAATTTAATTCAACCAACATTTATTAATAGATTAATATATGTCAGCCACAGTGCTAGGTGTTTCTTTCAAAAAGTGTATGGAAGAGGGGGAGAGATAATATTTATCCTATAGGAATACTATAGAAAAAGTACTATGTAAAACAAGAAATTATAGAAATGTTAGGCATCATTTTTATTATTATGATCCTATATTATAAAATATCAATTGTGAATCTTAGCAGTGGAGATCATCATACCCTGAATTACATTATTTCAAAACAAATGTATTTTTTTCTTTTAAAATCTACTTGAAAAGAGGTTGTTCTTATTTTTGGTATAGGTCTCTGATTCCATCTATGAAGGGAACTCCTAGTGCGAAGACTCCCTCCACTGATACAGCTCTGCAACTGTAACTTAAAATGAACTCATGAATGCAAAAGCCTGTGTTTATTATGTCAAGCACTGTATTAAGTGCTAGGGATATAAGAACAAACAAGTAATATATCTTCTGTCCTCAAAGGACTTTTATTCTAACAGTGAAAGGCAGGAAACACATAAAGGGGATTTAGAGATGGAAAGAGGGTTGAGGGATAGGTGAGTGTGAATATAGCTATAAAATTTGGGGATGCTGGGATTCACAGAATGGGCAAAGGATATGCCTAGATAAGTTGAAACGTTGCCAATCAGAGCCCAAGACTCTAAGGAAAAAATTACTAGTTCTGGGAGGAGGTAGAAGAGGCTAGACTGAGACATGGTAGTTTGGGGATGGCCAGGAAGAAAGTTGAACTGACTTGCAGATATTCACACAATAGTATGTCAAAGGCAGGTCTTGAATAGAGGTCTTCCTGACTCTATTCACCATGCCTTGATGCATCTATCTTCTTCCAAATATAGAGCATAAAATTTTTAATCTTCTCAATCTGTAAAGCAAATGCAAAGAAAAGGGTGGCCTAAGCAAATTGTACAAAGGCCAAAACCATGTTTTATTTCTATCTCTGAGAAACTAACATCAAGTATGGGCATCTAATAGGTGGGCATCTATTAAGTACTTAATAAATGTTTGCCAAGCTGAATTGAATGGGATTATAGTCAATCTGGACTGGATTTACACCAGTGGCACTTACTCAAAGCAATCACTAGAGCCCTGAGCCCATCTAAACTACTTCTATAAGAACTCACCTCAGGGGGTTCCCTGACTTGGACCACAAAAAAAAGAACCCTTTGCTTCTACCCACAGGCACAGTGATTTTGGCCAAAGCATCTGCCCCCCAGGAATACTAAATGCAACCTGTTTCATTTATAGGAAAGAAGTAAATTAAGACAGAGCACTTTTGTGCAAACCGTAAACTGTGTTTAATAAGGCAGGAGGCTTGGAGCTCTACTCCTGGGCTGCTTGTTTTTTCCTGGCACCTTGTTAAATGCAGTTGAAGGGTTGCATGCCGGGAAAAGGCTGGAATCTCCTTTGTTCCTTGCAATGACCTGACCTGGCAAACTGGGGTGGACTGGTAGGTATCATGGACATGCCAGGTTGAAAGGGAACCCAAAAGGTTCTATTTGTTGTCTTCATGTAGGGACCATATCTCACCTAAATTATCCCACTCTAACAAGAGGTCATCTTCTTTTCAAACTCTTCTAGAGAAGGAGCCTGCTCCAATAATCCATTTTGATATTTAATAACCATGATTATCCAGAAATTCTTCCTGTATATAAATTAAACACTTTATCCTGCTGTTTAAGTCTGATTTTTTTTTATCCTGAATAAAGGTAGAGAACAGCTGGTCAATATTTGTAGAATCAGACGTTAGCTACTCAAGGCTGGTTTTTTTCAGTTCTCCTATAGCCTCTTTTTCTTGTTTCCTTTTGCTTTGTACTTACTTCTTTCTGGATGTAGGTGCCTCCTTAGCATCCCATTCATTCAGACTACCTGTACACTTGATTGAATGCTTCCTGTTTTTATATGTTCATGGAAAAGTAATGGTAAGGGATTTTGTTTTTCTTTTAGGGGATATTGTCTGGTGAACTTTTGTCCTTGATCTTTTTTAGCAAGTGATTCATTTGGCTTTGAATTATTAAAAGAATTACTTTATAGCTCAATTTTGCTGAGACAATAGAGACTTTGAAAGTAAAGATATAGATATGTTATTTTTTTTTTCAGTTTGGAGGTCTATTAGTATATATAAAACACCCCCATGCCCACTATCACACTTTCCATACTACCCTCACATCAAAAAACAACCCCCCCATTTTTGCTTCTTTCTTCTTTTTCTTTTTTCTTTTTCATCGTCTTTCTTCTTCTTCATTATTATTATTATCATCAACATTACATGTCACATTTGCAACTTATTGAGCATTTAGTCATATACCTCATTTGGGGTTTAATTCTGACTCCTAATTTCTCATGAATTTAAATTCAATTCAAGATTGATTAATCACGGGGCAGCTAGGTGGCGCAGTGGATAGAGCACCAGCCCTGAAGTCAGGAGGACCTGAGTTCGGATCTGGTCTCAGACACGTAACAGCTGTGTGACCCTGGGCAAGTCACTTAACCCCAATTGCCTCACCAAAAAAAAAAAAAAAAAAAAAAAAAGATTGATTAATCACTTTCTAGATGGCAGGGACCCAGATAAGTATTAGAGAAAAAATAAAGTAAAAAAACAAAATCTCTCTTCTCTCAAGAAGCTTGTTATTTTACTTGAGAAGAATCTACAACATCAGAATAAAAATGTAAATACAAAGCAGTGCCCATTTCTGTTCCTTTGCCATTACTGTTCCTTTTATTTAGAATGTCTTCTTTCCTATCCATATTTTGCCCAGTTCAAGTGCCTATGCTCCATGAAACCATCCTAGATTTGTTCAGATTTGGTTTCCCTCTTTCAGGAACCTAGCAATACTTACAGTCTATACTACATGTGCCTGTCTTGCATGGTTAATTCATTATTTCACATGAATTCTTTTAATCTCCTCAACTAAACTGTTAGAAGGCATGAACTGACCTCTTGTCTTCTATCTTCCCCTTGTTATTCTCTTTATTTCCCTATCTTTACCCTAATAGAGAATATGCATTGGTGTACCATAAATATTTGTTGCTGAAGGACACCCCATAGTCTGTTTTGCTGTTCCTTTCAGTAAATTGGCTGGCTTCTTTGATAAAAATGGCCACTCTGACACAATCACAGTTTCCCAATTTAGCACTTCAAAAAGAATAGTTTTTAAGACAATGGTCAAGAGTAATGTACTTTGGCATTCAGGAGAGTGGATTACATAGTTAATAAATGATTCTTTTGGTGAAGAAACAAAGTGATTTAATGTTGACAGAGCTTGGAGTATTATTAATTACACAGACGCTGATGTAGTATTGAAAAATAGCAAAGAAAGTCATGGAAATGCAATTTCTCACCTGGCTTGCATACTGGTTGATGAGATATTCAACATTAGATTTCTTTATTCTGAGACAGTGAACATATTAAAAGTTGCATAGAAAAAAATCCAAATGCAAAAAGAATTTCTTAATCAATCATGTGCACATAATAGCCCCCAAATTCATCAAGAATCTGGAAGGAGATTATTGAATGTGGCATATTTTGGATATCCTGGTAGAGCATTGTAAAGAAAAAGAAGGTACTTGATACCCATCAAATGATGTCATAGGAGTAGACAAAACCATCCAATCTATTCCTTCTATATGGGTGCAATGGATAGCAGGGTTACCCCAAAGTCAACTGAGAGGCAGGCATAAATGTGCCATAACATGGCGTTTCTGAGACACAGTATAATGACTTAATTGATTTGCACTTGATTCTTTTCAAAAGACAGCTGGATGTCAAAGGTCTTTCTTTTGTGAAGTACTGGAAAACTCGTTGTCAAACAACCTCAACTCATTTAATAATTTATCTCATTTTGTAAAAGAAAGGCAGCTGACATGCAGTAAATCTAGTCCATGTTTAAATTACTGCATTCAACAATAATAAGGAGAATGAATAATCTAGTGCATTATTTAAAATTAAACATATATGAAACTGTTTTTCCAAATGATCACCAAAGGCTATAGTTTAAAGGCAGGACTGAAGCCCTGAGTGGAATAAAAATGCCGAGCAGTAGTTTGCGAATGGCAGTAGAATTATTTATTCTATTTTTTCTATACATAAGGAATCGAGCTAAATGAACAATGTTTAAGCATGTCAGAATTTCATCAATTTTGCATGAGCATTCACAAATATCCTGGTGGGGGTAATTGCTTGCAAATACATTTAAACTAATGATATGTTATATCCTTACTTGATATAAAACTATTAAAAGATACGTTATTGCATTTGACAATGCCATGCAGCTGGGTCAAATCTTAATGACAGATTTCTGCATTTGTAAATTAAGATACACTCTGCTGGAAGCAAATATTTTGT
Source organism: Myrmecobius fasciatus (assembly GCA_023553655.1). NCBI lineage: Eukaryota > Metazoa > Chordata > Mammalia > Dasyuromorphia > Myrmecobiidae > Myrmecobius > Myrmecobius fasciatus. The sequence continues at coordinate 175,817 of JAJPUD010000218.1, read as the reverse complement.
AAAAATAAAAGCCATATACTATGTAAGTTTGATCATTTATCTAAGATTTTGTTTCTGTTCTCTGGGAACTGGCAGAGCTGGGGGAGAACTGGGGTTTCTTAAAAACTGAAATTAGGAAGGGAATCTGAAACTCCAGTGGAACCTTATGTGCTCCCTCTCCCCCCCCAGCCTTTTCCTTAGTAGAAATGTATGGAACTTGTAAAATCTGCTGGGTGATTTTAAGAGTCCACTTAGAGGGTGTTTTTGCATCACTTACTGACTAAGGTGACTGCTGTACCCCAAAACAATTAGAGAAAGGAACCATATTAGCCATGAAACAAAATTTGTAATTTAAAGGAAAACTACCAAAGTCTGAAAAATCAGGCTTTGGAGGTAATCAGGAGAAAAAATAAATGAAAACCCACCTGCAGAACTAGTTTTGAAAGAAAAAAATGTAACAGTTTGCTGAGAGGATTGTTTGGTTCATCACTTGCTGAGGATATTGGCTTTTTTTATTTTTAAGTCTATTCTTGGTTTTGCCTGAGGTCAAAATACAGAAAGGTTCAGCTTGTATCAGCCTGGTTTCCTTTTTCTCACCCAAGGTTTTATGATCAAAAATATGGAGCAATTTCTGTTATTGACAGTGGGCTGAAATATATATTAATTTGACTGCTGCACCAAATTTCTTAAGACTCAGAGAAGGACTATGAAACAGACATTACTACCTGTCCATGATTACAGAACTTAGGAGGGATGGGGCAAGCTTGGTGTCCCACTGCAAGTCAGATGATGTTATTATGATTGCTAGGGAAGTATTGATACACATCCCTAATTGTTTTTTGAGACTTTGGATTCTATTATGATGTCATTACAAAGCAATGTATTATCTCCATAATCACCATGGAAAAAACTCTCTCATGAAGGAAAGCATATCCCACTGAGATAATGCTTCAAGCCACTGCTATACATTCAGCAGCAGCATATGTATAGTATCGAAATAATAAGCCAGCATGGAATAATGATGAATTCTTGTTCCCATCAAGATAGAAAGCTTTTCCCAAATTGTCACTATTACCGCTTAATTGATCCATACTTAATGAAAAGCATTTCAGCCAATGGTTGGCTTTGGGGATCAATTCTTGGCTTTGGGGATCAATTCTTGAGGCTCAGTTGCTGGTGGTAGCCAGTGGCCTTTCTGTAAAAACTAGGTTTACCCTTCAAAGACACATAATTCATGAGGCACAGTGTGCTGAAAGTGCATGTAAGAATTTCAGAGCATTCTTGCATACATGTATACATATGTGCATACACACAATTCCACAGATAGTTTAAGGTTGAAAAATAAGAGTGAGATAAACTTGCCTCTGGAGTGAGAGGAAGATAATCTTTCCCAGTGAACATACTCTTCACGGTGTGAAAAAATTGCACATTATTGCTGCTTGGTGCTATATATAAAAAACACTTCCTTTCACTCCAGAGCTTAGCAGGGACTAGATCTTTTAAATGGCAACGTACAGTACAATATACCTTTACTGCGAGGTTTTCAGTCACACGGTAATTCTGATGCATATTCTCTCTTTCTCTTTAAAAGGCACGTATGCTCTGATTTTCAACATCATTGAAGATTATTACAACTTCACTTCATAATATACTGTAAATTTTATCATAAAGCACCAATTCTTTGCCTCCTAAGAACAATCTTTAGGGCGAGAGCTCACTATACTTCTTACTCTTTCAGTAATGTGAGTAGAGAACTAATGAAGCTCTTTATGCAAATTTTCCGGTTATCAGGTAAAACCCTCACATAGAAAATCTGTCACATGTTATAAAAATTCTTTATGTTATCAAATGCTAATGATGACTCAGAACATTGTCCATGGAGTATCTTTGAAATCTTTCATAAAAACTGCATTCTATCCCAATATCAGAAGCCTGGAAATTCCACCACTTCCATTCCAGTTTGTAATTAGCATAGTGCAGGCGTCTCTGCCCTCTGAAACCATAATGTTAATTACAAAAATTACACTGTGTTTAAAAGTGCAATTAAGAGACTCCACTGCACAAAGGGAATCTTGGAACCTCTTTTCACACTTTGAAGCCAGGTCATAATGTAGCCCATAAAAAGGAGGCCAAGGCTCATTCCCCTTTAAAGGCTTCGGAAGATCATACAGGGATCTCAGCTGAAATGAGCTCTGGTGAGCTCTGCAGAGCTCTTAATGAATAATGTTCTACCTGGAGCAAGGAAGGAGGCAAAAAGAGAAAATGAGCTGAAAAATGATGGCTGCTGTACAGACCCATTTGGGGGTTGCCAACATTAACACCAGGCCAATTCTGGAAGTATTTGCTTGGCCCTATTGGCCAAAGTGGGAGAGAAAACTTAGTAATACTCTTTTATTGCATCTAGTCAATTCATTTTTTTCTTTATAACTGTTCTAATTTGTTCCCTTCCAAATGGGCCACCTCATCGTTGATTATGAGCAAAAATGAGATTTGAAAGAAAAAAAAAGAAAGGATAGAAAGAAGGAAGGATAGAAAGAAGAAAGAATGAAAGGAAGGAAAGAAGAAAGAATGAAAGGAAGGAAAGAAGAAAGGAAGGAAAGAAGGGAGGGAGGGAGGGAGAAAAAAGGAAAGGAAAAAAAGAAGGAAGGAAGGGAGAGAAGAAGGGAGGAAAAAAGAAAGAGAACTCTGTTCAAGGCTTCCACAGTCATCATTCTTGTAAAAAAAGGGGACAATGATATTTCAAGGGAATTCACAGTGGTTCTTTGCTTTGAAGCCAGGAGGGGGTCTTTAATCTGAAGTCCATGACCTTGTTTTGTTTTTAATTAAATGATTAATAACTATATTGTAATAAAAGTATTTTTCTTTGTTACATTATTAAAAAAATATACATGTAAAAACATTATACTAAAAAGTTTATAGGGCTCATCAGACTACACAAAGGATTCAAGACACACAAAAATGTTAATAACCTCTGATTAAGGGAAAGAGCTAAACATTACCATTGCCAAAATATTGCACAAATGTCAAGTGCAAAGTGAATTTATGATCATCTTGGATAAATGCTACTAGCATTTATGTCCAGTCTCAAAGGTAGCTGTCCCTTAAGGAAAGGCACATTGTCCATCTCACATAATGAGTATGAAGTTTTATATCTTTTTTTTTTTTTTTTTTTTTTGGCCAATGAACTTTCAGATTTCTAACCTAGCGTGTTAGACTAGGATATGCTACCATTTCTAAATAACAAGGACTTGTCATATTTGTATACTATCATATTGTTTTCAATGAAATTTCTCATGTCATTATAGCTAGTTCCTCTTCATAAGCTAATGGTAGGCAGGGAAGATGTTTTGCACATGAAGAAAAATAGGACCTAAGGAAGTTGTGACCTGATGAAAGTTATAGAATGAGGAAGGAAGAACTATACTAAGAAGCCAGTTTTGATTCCCACTGCAGACCTCTTCCTAACAGACCATGTTGGTTTTAGTGCCTTATCTTAAAATCCTTCCTTTCCCCCAAGGCCTCAGTCTTATCTTAAATCATTTTCTACTGACCAACATCCAGATATAGTTTCTCAATGCAGAGAACAGAGGCTGGGAATTGAACAAAGTTGATATATTCCAGAAAGCTTTCACAATTTAAATTTTTTTTCATGTTTTTCAAAATAATACTGGTCATCAACATGGTTCCTTAAAGATGCTTAAATATGAAGTAAAACCATGAAAATTTCTTACTTCCTGATTCTGTGTATATAAGGAAGAAAAGAAACTCAAGTTGCCCAAATACACCACCCTCCCCCTCCAAAAAAAGTATGATATAAGCTAAAGGATGCAGAAAACGAAATTAAATTGAGATTTCTTTTTTAGTTATGCTTGAGTAGGCTGGGAAGGATATGGCAGGAATATGGGAAGAAGACAAAGAATAGGGAAGATCTGTGCTAAGGTTTGGAAGGAATAGGCATTAAAATGTCACTAGGGATAAAATAATGAAGGTAAGCACTTTAATTTTCTATTAAATTTATTTGTATTTTTAAGGTAAATCTACTGCTCTGTAGAAATATTTTTCTATTTATACCCCAACATACTCTGTGTGTGTGTGTGTGTGTGTGTGTGTGTGTGTGTGTGTCCCACTGTCTCTCTGTCTATCGCTCACACATTCACTTATGTACTGACATATATATACATGTAGGCTTTGAATCTCTTAAGGTGGAAAAAGAAATATCCAAATCACATTTTCCAGTTATCTGGGCCAGCCAGGTATATTGCCATCTAATTCATCTCTACCAATAGAATGTTGATTCCCTTTCCCTTGGAGACCTGCCATTGGCAAATCTAACACACTTCATTAATACTAAGCTAGTTCCCAGGTGGCCTCTGAGCTTATTCACTTTATTTTGCAAGGAATGGGTACCTATACTGCATTGGTGTGAAGTAGCTGCATGTCTACTATAGTTTTGTTTCTTCTTTTCACTTACCAACAATTTTCTTATAAAGCCCAACTCAAGAGCTGCCATCTTTGCCCTATAGATCAACTACCTAGCCTTTGATGGTCATGTCAAAACCAAGTATTTAAACCTGCTTAGAGAGGGGAATTCATTTTCGATTTTTATTCTTCCAAAGCCTACATAGTTGGAAGCATATTAGTTTGGATGGTTTGGCCTGGCCTAGGTGTCTGGAAAAATCTACTTCCTCCTCTTCCATCTTCTACCTGCCTGACTCGTTATAGAACCAGACAGTTTACATATGTGATCCTTCCTATTTAGAAAATTAATGGTGTTTTCTGGCTCCAAATCACAGCTTGTGGTGCTCTGCAGGCGATGAAAAACTTGGCCAGCTTCAGCAGCAAGGCAGCCATTAGAAAATTAACCCTTGGTGGCCAAAGAGCAAAGGTAGCCCAGTGAGGTCCTGGAGAAGTGGCAGGCTGTAGCTTTCAGGTGTCTCTACATATGTTAGCGGTGTAAGAACAGCACACGCAGGGCCCCTGGAGAGTCTCTAGCTCGCATGTTTGTAGTTGGCCACTGTGGAGAGGGCATGGACATATCACTTGGCAGCCAGAGCAGCCAATATGCCATGCTTTTTATTTGAGTACAAGAGAAAGCACAGAGCCCAGATTAGGAATCCAAGCCATCACTCTCTCAGCTCGACCTGATTACAAGATATGCCATTCATTCCAGACCCAAATTTGTTTCCATCCCACATGGCACATGTTTGATCACACATTGCCTCGGGAAGTTGCCGCCGACCTCATAAGTCCTGAATCATGAAAGTCAGGTGAGGGTGGGAGTGGTGGAAAATTGTATTTAATTAATGAATCCCATATTATGTTGACCCTTCTCTACTTTGTTTGTCTGTTTATTTTGGAGATGGTGGTGAAAGGAAGGATGAGTAAGATCCCTGTGTGGTTCACTTCAAGACTTGTGCATTTTTAAGGCTTTCATTTTTCATAGAAATTGTTTTGCTATTTTAAGTAGAGAGAGCAAACAAAAAACAGGGGAGAAGGGAGAGGTTGGAATTATCAAAGGATATCTTAGATATTTTGTTTACAGGAGAGAATTGTGGTGGTATTTCAATAATTTTACAAATTAAAAAGTAATGGTGGCTCTGTGTGCATATTGTTTATATGTAATTATTATACATATAATTTTTATTAAAATTATTTACATACACATATTTTAATAGAAACACATATATATGTTTATACCCATGCATATATGTATACATATTTATATGTATATATAATCATTACTCATATAATTATTTATTAAAACCATATACACATTTTTAAAGATATATGTATACATATAAGTGCATATGTAATTATTTATTAAATCATACAAATATTTTTTTAAAAGAATATGCATATATGTTTATATGTATATATGTGTGTATTTATATAGGTGGAGAGAGAGAGAGAGAGAGAGGGAGAGAGAGAGAGAATGTACTCACTTCTGTGTTTGAAGACTTAAAATGTTGTCCTAGGTCAGTATAGAAGCTGATATCAATGTGGGAGGAAAAGTTTTTTTTTTTTTGTTTTTTTTTTTTACAATAAGCTTTTTAAAATATGATGTGCTTGAGAATAGGATGTTATGTAGCAGTCCATCATCATACCTACAACCAAAGCGAACAAAGGAACTCAAGTGAGTTCTAGGGCCGAATTTCATAGTCCCCAGGGACACTTCCGGCTACCATCTCGGACATACCTATGACACAATATCAAAGCATATATTTTTTTTTAAATTTATTTTTAGGCCCTTGGTACAGGAAACCACAGCTGTTAATTTTACTGCCTCTGAATGCTGTGCTCTGTGGTATTCAGTGAAATCAGGCTATATTCATCTCTAACATTGTGTAACACTAGCTTTAATAAAAACAGGGGTAAATAACAGTGGCACATTAATTACTCCTTTCTAGTTTACTCTGACAAAAATGTACTAAAATGAAGACTAATATAATTATAGATGATGCATTTTCAATTAGCCTTTGTTAATGCTATTAATAAGATTAATCATATATAGTAAAAAATGTCAATATGCTTATCTAAATAATTTTTTTTATCACCCTTTCAAATTCTAGCATCAAACATTAAGATGCAGCATCTTAATTGCGTGGGCTCACAAAGTTAAAGGGATCACATTCCTCTCCCATAGGAGAGATGGGCCGAGGCAGGCATCGGAATCTGCCTGAGTGTTCACCTCTCCCCAGCTTGTCTTCTCTTTTCTATACACCATTAGCATTTATGAGGAGAGTAAATCCAATTCAACCCAGGACTTTGCAAAGTTCTTATAGAGTGAAGGTTTCTCATAGAAGAGCTTATTCCATAATACATGTGCTAATACAAATGACCCCTTTCTGAACTGAATGATAAAGTGTGTGTTTTTCCCTTTATATTTTTAATAATATACAGCACAACAGTGACTGGTGTTAATGTATAGAATTAATTGCCCCAGTGAGACATTTCTACCAAAAAAGCAATAATAGTCAGGATTTTGCCTTGTGAATGTGAAAACCCTCTGGTATACTAATAAAATTAAAAAAAAAAAAGGTTCACAAAATAATATCCCAAATAATTGGGTTCCTTATACCAAAGGACCCCATGTAGTTTCTCTTAAGTGATCTAAAAAACTGGTGATTATTCCTTTGGACTTAATAAAACATAATTGAAAAAAATCTGTAAGGATAGCATAGAGTAATGGCTTTCCCATTAACCAATCACATCCATGGTCCTTTTTTGTTGTTGTTTTTTAAGGTGAAGTTCTTAGCACCTTCTCATTATTAAGGAGACTTTATAAGTAAATAATGATGCTTACTTGGTGGATAATGTATTGGTCATATGCCCAGTTTTGTACTCTGTGTGTGTGTGTGTGTGTGTGTGTGTTTTACAAATTCTTGACCATTAAAACTTTTCAGCATTGCTGGCTTGTAAATCCTCAGGCCCTTTCCTCACCAGAATCTGCAAAACTGCATACACCTACTGGGCTGCATTCATAATCAAATTAGTGTACTTTGAATAGGTTTGGGAGGGGGGGAGTCATGTGGAAACTGTTCTGCAAGGCAATGGGTGGGTGGATATTTTAGTCCCAGCAGTCCTTTTGCATAACACATAAAGGCCTTCTCCCCAGACTGAAAGCTCTCTCCCTTCTTGTTTCTCCATCAATCTGAACCTGTTTGTTTGTTTATTTTTAAACTCACCACCACCATCAGAAAAAAAAAAGTATACTTCCTGAAAATGAGCAGTTTGTAGAGATGAAGGGAACACTATGGAGGAGAAGGGGGAGAATAGGAGAGCTTGGGAGTATGTGTGTGTGTGTGTGTGTGTGTGTGTGTGTGTGTGTGTGTGTGAGAGAGAGAGAGAGAGAGAGAGAGAGAGAGAGAGAGAGAGAGAGAGATTCTGGAGAGACACATTGGAGATAGTTGTCCCAGCTACGAGATAAAAGCTACATTACATGAAATTAATGGAGGCTGTCTGAGACATACATGAATCACTGTTTCAACACTAAGAAACCAGCACAAAAGAATAAAGAAATCTGAGTACTAACTACATCTTCAAAGGTCTCCTATTTACCCAGCTATACTGGGTACTGACACAAGTGGGGGGAAAATATAAGAAGAAAGCACCGCTGTGATGGAATGAATGCGACCATATGAGCTATATTGGAGCCGTATGCATCCTATTTAGCTGATATCAAACACAGTTTAATGAAAGTTAAATAGTTTCTGAGGAGTGCATGAGCTGGAACAGATTAGATTCCACCGAGGGGTCTGTCAGCATATTGTTGCTCACATGTATTCCCTGCTCAGGGCTGCCACAATTCCAGCACTCCATTAGCAATACACAAAAGACTTATGCAGATAGCGGGCATAAGCTTCTACCGCCATGTTGGGAAATTAAAAAAAAAAAAAACACACAAAAAAAACAAAAAAACAGACACACAGAGATGAAGGTTTTGTTCAGCATGTTCATCTCCAAATAGATCTTTGTCATTCAGAAATGATAAGAGCAAAAAGGAAGGACTCTGCACCTTTATAGAGAGAGGAGAGAGAGAGAGAGAGAGAGAGAGAGAGAGAGAGAGAGAGAGAGAGAAATATGTAAACTACTTCAAATGAGCCATTGTATCAAGTACATAATGAGGACTTGATCTTTCTGAGGACAATGATATGGATGAATTCCATGGTACCTTTGGATCTCTGAAGCTCCATCTGGTCTTAAAAGCACAGGGGTTTCTGAGTTTTGCCCCAAAAAGTTGGAGGGGGCCATGCCCTTGAAAAGCATCTGCCCCCCCACAGTGTTTCTCCAGTGATGTTTCAGTTTTCAGGATGCAGATTTCATTCCAGAAATACTGTTGAACAGCCTGTCCATCCAGAAATGTTTGCTGTTGAAAAAATTGACAGGAATTGGAATTAATAATTGGATTACTTAAGCAAGACACTTTTTTCAATTTCTTGTAAAGATATCGTCCATTTCTATGAACTTTTTGTTCTCCTCCATTCCCACCCCCACACCCCCATCCAAATGCCAACACATTCGTTATAGTACTAAGCCAAGGGTATTTTTATAGGGTTGATGATTCTGGGCCAGTGATGATAGCATTTTCATTTCAAGGCATAGAATTGATGGTGCTCATAGTAGTTAGGTTTTCCCAGAAGCTAAGACCTGAGAACTGCCTTTGGTAATAGCCTTATTTTAGATCTTAACCCTAAAATGGGGTTCCCACTGTGCATTTGATCAGGAATATTAGGCTCTGGTATGATGAGCAGATGGGAAAGAAAGAGCAAAATCATCCCCCCCCCCCAACCTCAGATGGTGATCATTTCGTGGCCAGGAGTATGAGACTTTATACTGTTAATAACTTTTTCACCAAGCTAGTGCAACAATAACACATGTTGTTCTTATTCATAGCAATGTTGTATCTTTTCTGAAATATCAGGCCACAGAGTCCCTAAATGGATTGGATAGCTCCTCTGTTCTGTTTGGGTTAAGTTACAAGGATCTAGGTTTCCCGAAACTGGTTTATCACACATATATTGGGAATTAGAATGGATCTTAATGGTCAACCAGACCCAAAACAGAAATGAAGTGACTTGACCAGAACTATTTTCCCAGGTACTAAGTAGCAGAGTTGAGATTTGTTTGAATTTAGGGCTTTTGACTCACAGTCCCAACTCTCTACTCCATCATACTCACTCCATTTGCTAATTCTTTGTTGTTTGAGGTTAAAGGGGAAAGAGAGAGAGAGAGAGAGAGAGAGAGAGAGAGAGAGAGAGAGAGAGAGTGTAATTTAGGCCTCCAAATCCCCACCAAATAGTAAATATGCCCACTCGTTCTGTTCTCTTTCTCAGTTAGAGACTTCCCTTTTAATGTTATCTGGTTGAAATCAGACACTTCTTGAAAGTCATTTTACCACCATTCACAGGGATTAAAACAGTCCAGACTGAAGAAAATGGGGATCTGTTTAGAGTTAAGTTATGGTAATTGATAAAGGTTCTTCATCTTCAGTCTAAATTACAATAATTTCATTAAAAGTAGAATAGGTGTTCTATTTGTGTTAGTAGATTCCTATTAGAATTCAAAAATTCTTTTCCAAATTATTTTTTGCCATTTCCTAGGACATCCTGGTATCACCTTCAGTTTAATATCATGGCAGACTATTGTTATGTAGATTTACATGTCCTTCAGGTAAAAAAGGAGGAAGTCTGTAGCATGCATTTAAAAAAAAATCAAATAAATAATCTGAAATAAGATCTTTCCTTTCTGCTTTAATTTATAAAAGAAAGTACCATAGATTTTTAGAATTGGCAGAATCTTTACAATGCATCTCTCACTCTAGTGAGGCTAGGCATTATTTATAATCAACTGAAAGGCAGTGTTGCATGGTGGGAAGAACTCTGGTCTTAGAGTGAATATTTCTGTCAGTCAGTAAATAAACATTTATTGTTTATTATGTGCCAGGTATGTTAAGCATAGCTTAGGTACCAGGTTCAGATCTTACCTCTTAAACATCTAGCTGTGTCTTGATAGACAGAGTATTTATCTCAGAGAATTTCAGTCTACTCATTTGTAAAATTAGCAAGCACTGACAAGATGGGGCTAATAACAATGACACTGACTACCCCAGGGGGCTGGTTTGAGGATCTAATAAGCTAGTATATTTAAAGTGCTTTGCAAACTCTAAGGGGGTATATAAATGTTAGTTATCATTGAAATACTAATGAATAATAATCATACTAGAGCCATCATACTGACAGTCAGTAAGAAATTAATTAGAGAGGATGACAGTATCTTTCCTTAAGAAATATTACCTCTCTAAGAAGGTATAGCAGTGATATGATATAACTCAAATATAATTCATTCTATATAAAGACTAAAATCCTACCTGTACAGCATGGTTGATTGATCTAGGAAATTAATTTGTGTAGAATCTAACTGATTGGAGATAACTCTCTTGCTATGTTTCCATCTTTGAGACAAAAATCCAGCATGACTTGACAAAACAGGCAGCTCCATTGGTATGCTGACTTGAAGTAGTACAAAGCAATCCTATTCTGGGAAAGGCTGATTTACATTTTCTTAAACAGGAGTATTAGCATAGCATATGTAGGAAATCAGGAAAGCCAGTAAGCTTCAGTGTTTGTTTGTTTGTTTGTTTTTTTAATGTATTTTTGATAATGGATATATTGCAAAGATATCTAAAAATTGATTTCTTGGTTGATAAAAAAATATTTGGGAATAGGAATTTGGAGAAATTCTTTGTAAGTTGCAGCTAAGGCTTTCAGCACGCTTGCAACTGCTTTTCTTCAACCTGCAGGTGGCATTAGTACTAAAAATGTATTTTCTATCATTCTTGAAAAGTATTTAGCAGAGAAGGGGGAAAAGTTTCAAACAACTCCAATATGTGACTCTTTTAGGAGGATGAGGTCAGTTCTTAACAGATGGCATTTTTGTTACATTTAATAATGCAAGGAACTAAATGATTTAAATCTTTTTATAGTGAGATAACAGGCCCTTTTATATTTGAATTAAAGAAATGGAAGACTCTATCTATACATATATGCAAATATGGTACCCATATGCAAACTTATTAAAATATTCACATACATATATGAAATAATTTTGTTTAAAATAATAAAATTTGCATTTTGTTATTTTAATATATAGATACACATAGAATAAAATAGAACTCAGTTTGGAATGCCAGGAACTTTAACATCAAATAAGTTTATTCTTTACTTAAAAGTCAGATTTTGTGTTCTAAGCATTGCTAATAAGCAATACTATAATTTCATGGTTGGAAATATACTTTCAAGAATCGAACAGAGCAATTTGTCTAAAATTCCCAGGATATTATTATTTTATGTAATTTTTAAAAGGAAAAATAAAAACAATTAAGAATAACAGAATGGTTAAATTGATTGTGGCCCCTTAATTAAAGGGATTAAAAAGGATTACAATACTATCAACAAATGTGAGGAATACAAAGAAATCTAGAAAGGTCTCTATTAGATACTACAAAACAAATGAACAACAACAACAACCAAAAAAAAAAAAAAAACCCAATAAAAAAAACCCCAGAGGTAAAAGAATTAAATACACACTACATACAGTCATAGGAAGAAAAGAAAGAAAATTGGTAAACAAAGAATCATAATACTGCCTTAAAAAAGATGATTGAAAAGGTACATTTATAGTTTACATGTTGAAAATAATTAAAATCCAAATATTTACTATTTTACAATATTTACAATTTACAAATATTTACAAGTTCAATTGCTTGTGGATATTCAATGTTAATCTTTTAATACAATAAGTTTTTTTTTTTTTTTAAAGATATTAAGCATGCTGGAATTCAATCTCTATTCCAAAAAAAGAACATTCAAAAGTTTCTTTGTAGTTTTTCTGGCTCCAAGACAAGGCCAAAGAGATGGTTCATTGGTAAGAAAAGTTCCCATAAATGTTGGCCTGGAATTTTGCATTTCCTCATGATACATTATAACACTTAACATTTGCCAAACTGAAATTCCAAATTTTTAAGCACACAAGGCATTTAGGTAGTTCAATGGAAAAGACCTGGAAAAGATCAGGAACTCCTGAGTTCAAATTCAGCCCCAGGTTCTTACTAGCTGTGTGATCTTGGATAAATCACTTAGATACTGGCTCAGTTTCCTTATCTTTAAAATAGGGATAATATTAGCACAATCCCCAGGGTTTCTATGAGGATCAAAATAAGATAATATTTATAAAGCATTTTGCTAACCTTCAAGCACTATATACATTCCATTATTATTACTAAATATAATAAACATAAAGATTATACCGTCCCACTAATTTTGTTTAGCTCCCCTTCAAATAAATAGTTAAACTGGAACCTGAAAAAGCACAGTCAGCCTCTTCTCAAAATATAGTTATACACTTCTTTTGAACATCCAAAAGATTCAGTGAAGTTGGAAAAAAAATTAGGAAAACATGGAGAGTATATGGAAAAAACATGTTTGAATTAGTTTCTGTGATTGTTCCCTCTATCAAATGGAAAAGATTTATTCTATAAGTAATATAAGAATAGGCAGATCTAATGATATGAGTAAGGAAAGCAATTGCTAAAAGCTTCCATGAGAAAGCAAGTTTTTGGTGCATGAGAGATAAACAAATTAGCCTCTTATTATAACTGGTAATGACACAAAATGCAGACTGGTGAATTAAAGCTATTGAAAAGTGAAAGTGTTGGCCATAGTTAAGATGATCACTGATAGAGTGGCTACTTCTTTGGAATTTCTAATTTTGAAATGCTTGTTTTGTAAGAGACTTTAACTCAGGTTTTTTAACCTGTGGTCCATGAACTTGTTAATATATATTTGATAACTAGATGTTAATAGGTTTTCTCTGCAGTAATAGGGATTTGATTTTATGTATTTGTAACATCATTCTTTCAAGGTATCCATAGGCTGCACAGATTACCAATGGGGTTCTTGATATTGATTAGTTTACTAGCCTCATCCCTGGCTATGTAATTCTGGACAAATCATTTAATCTTTGTTTCAGTTTCCTCATCTGTAAATAGGACCTATCTCATAGAACTGCTATGAGGATCAAATGAGATAATATATGCTTCACAGTATTTTGCAACTTAATGCTATATAAATGTTAGATTATTAATATTATTATTATTAATGATAGAAAATGGTTAAGAACTGCTGAATAACCGTTTTTTTTCTGTTATCTAAGTACCTTCTTGACTGTTTTTATACCAGAAAAATATACCTGAAGACTTGTAAACTTAGGAAATTTATGTCAGTTCCCCAGAGAAAGAAAAGTGAATTGTGTGAAAAAGTAGAAATTTCATCATTACTTATATTGCAATGAGACAATGAGATAAGAGTATCCATTAACCAACCAATCCACAAATTTATTAAATATTGCAGAGAGATAATACAAATACTTCTGCATGAAATTACTCACAATACAAGGCTTTTAAAAAATAATATGGTAAATGAGTGCCCAGAAAGCTTTCTTCATTGTGCTCACTCCTTTCTGAGTTTTTCCCTTTCACTCAAGAATTTAATTCCATTCAACATGCATTTATTAAAAGAAGACAATATAACAGGTCTTATGCTATATCATAATATCTAGAGACAAAAACAAAAGTCTCTGACCTAAAGGAGCTCATATTTTACTGAAACAAGCAATATATAATATATACACCAATAAGTAGATAAATATCAAGAATTTTTTAGAACAGCAACTGGAAGAATCAATGAAGGTCTGGGGTGGAAGGTGGTATTGTGGATTCCAAGAAGTTCACCTTCATTTTTGTATGTAGTTGATTACTTTCTGTTCTGCAGTGGATTTGTAGAGTTATGTGTTTTTAGAACGTTGTTTAGATTCACAGTACCACACACTTATTATTTAATATTTGATGGTTCCCACTCTAAAGCACCTTCCTTAAGTTCTTTCCTACTAGCTAGTACTCATGTTTTCCCTGACAGAGAGCTGTTAACTTGAACATACTATATTTTTTGCAGTGCTTCAACAGATTAATCTTAGCTTTTTATCTCATATGCTCAAATGGAAAAATCTTTTTGCATAGGCCAAATCAGTGGTTCAATTATCATTAGCTTATAGCTTCCACTTCCACATATTCTCACCTTTTAGATACCTGGAAGACCTTGAACAGATCTGGTGCAAAGGGAGGATAATCTCCCTTGTCCCAGACCACCAGAGTGCCCCATCAGAGCATATGTGCTCCTAGTATAGTATATAAATGTAATGAAATATTAATATGCCATAAGAAATGATAAAATGGACAATTTCAGAAGCAATTTGGAAGACTTCTATGAACTGATACAGATCTAGAAGAATGAATTATACAATGACCATACTATTATAGAGGTGAAATAAATCCTGAAAAGCTTTAGAACTCTAATCAATGCAATGAGGAACCCTAAGTTCAAAGAAATGAAAATACAACATGACATTCAATTACTTTCTTTTTTTTTTTTTTTTTTTCTTTCTTTTTTTTTTTTTTGCTGAGGCAATTGGGGTTAAGTGACTTGCCCAAGGTCTCACAGCTAAGAAGTGTTAAGTGTCTGAGGTCACATTTGTACTCAGGTCTTCCTGACTTCAGGGCTGGTGCTCTATCCATTGCGCCACCTAGCTGCCCGGCATTCAATTACTTTCAAAGAAGTAATTCAAAAAACAGAGTGATACACATTTTTAGGCATGGCCAATAACTGCTTTAGTTTTCTTTCTTTTTTGCTTTGTTCAATAGACTGGGAGAGAGAAATAAAAAGTGCATGTAAAGTTAATCAATTATATTTGTAAAACAAAAAAAAAGTTTCAGATCCATGAAAATTCAAATCCTGGTTTTATTTTTCCAGACTGAGCCTGGGGATTCTGTTCATCGAAAGGCTAGCCATATTAATAGGGACAAGTTAATGCAGGTAGGAACTATAATTTCTGCTATGTGATCCTCCAGGGATCATGTGTGATTTTTTTTTGCTAGCTTAAAAAGGCAAGCATCTCTCAATGCATCAGGAGCCATCTTCAGTCATCCTAATCTATCTTACCCCTGGACTCAGATGGCTCCAGAGGAGAGAGTGAGGTTAGTGGTTTTGCACAGCCTTCCCACACTTAAATCCAAGCCATTTGCTAGTCATGTCATCACCTTCGTGATGTCACAATCCTTTTCCAGAAAGAAGGATGGACAACAACAACAATGTATGGATACTGTTTATTCTCCTGACAAAACATAAGCTCCATGAAAAAGAAACCCTCTTATTCTTTTTATTTAAATCCCTTGAACCTAGCACAGCAATTGGCATAGAATATATGTGACTTAATAGATGCTTGTTAATTGAGAACAAAATTGATATGGATATAAATGTAAAATCTTATATTATGGTTCAAAAAATCAACTTCATTAGTACAAAAGGGTGCATAGGTAGTAGTTCATTTGAAAAAGAGCTATAGACATTATTATTCTGTATGCTGAAAAGAAGTCAACAATGTATTGTGGCTGCTAAGATGCCTATTATAAACTTTAATTGTATTTAGAAAACCTAGTGTTCTGGGGAGTGGAATTTTGTTCAGATATTCTTTGAGCAAAATGATCTCTGAAGTTCCTTCTTTTTGGAGATTATGTGAAACAGTATGAAATCAGATTGTCAAATTACCCTTTATTTTTCATACTTTTACAACTCCAAAAGCCTCCTTTCTATCAATTAGTTTGACCATTTAAAAACATTATGGAAATCCATTGCAAAAACCAAAACAAAAAACAAAAAACAAACTTTTACACTAGGAAAAACAGAAGTTACTTTAAGCATTCATCATATATCTTGACTTGTGTTCAGTGGTATTAGAAGCAATGCATAAAACCTAGCAAAGCAGCAAATTTATGCTCTGTATATGAACTAGAGAGGGGAATGTTCACTGTACTTTGCCTGAGTTACAGATTATCTGTAATACTGTGTTTAGTTTTGGCTTTCATATTTTAGGAAGGGCATAAAAAAGCCAGAGGGTATTCAGATGTTCATAGGATCATAGAATTATAGTCGGAAGTGACCTCCTGAGTCGTCTAATCAAATCCACTCTTCTAGATAGATCTTGAATGTATCTAATTACATTCATATCTGTCTATCCCTGTTTAGATTGTGAAGCCCTTGAGGGTAGGGAATGTTTTTGCCTTTATTTGTATCTCTAGTGCTTAGCAAAGGGTCTAGCATTGACTGACTGACACCAATTTATTAAGATAAGGCAATTAAAGAAGATACATTATCATTTTTACCATTATGACCTAAGAAGAAAGGGCTTTTCAATCAGACTAGAAACTCCTATAGTGTTCTTTGCCTCTATTAGGATGTGAATTTACCAAGAGCAGATTGTTCTGTATTTCTATTTAAATTTTCATAGCATGATGTAAATTGGTAATGCTCTTTCCTTCTTCCCCACTCTCTTTCCTTCTCCCTCACTCCTTCCTTCCTTTCCTTTCTTCCTTTCTTCTTCCCTCCTTCTTTTCCTTTCTTTCTTTCTCTGTTTTTTGTTTTGTTTTCTTGTGTTTTTTTTTTTAACAGATGATGGGATTGAAGTCAAGAGAGATTAGATGATTTCCCCAGAAGTCTAACATGTAGTAAGAAGTAAAGTCTAGGATTTGAATGTAGGTCCTCTAACTCCAAAGCCAGTATTTTCTCAAATTGCCAAAATGCAACAGTTTACTTCAGGAAGGAATGGGCACATGATTACTAAAGAGGCCTTTATTTCATTCAAATACTGAATTATTATTTATTGTCAATGTAGGTGAAGGTATTCCTATGCAGGTCTGGGTTAAACTAGATAACCTCTAAGATTCCACCAGTTCTGGGATTTTTGTGATGCCTTTAGCCTAATACTCCCTTTGGTATGATTTTGGTTCCATGCCTCACTCTCAAATGGACATTAATAATATTGTCCAATTTTATTCACTACCCATTCCTGGAGTCCAGTTTATGACTTGCCATTACCTTCTGTGGACTTTTGCCCTCTCTTTCCCTATTTTACTAGACTGTTATGATGTAGAATGCTCTGATGATATTTGATAGTTGTGATCTAAAATACTTTTAGCAAGGCCTGTCACCTCTCCATTGGGAATGCTTTTCAGAGCTAGGTGACATGGTTTGAAATTTAGATGACTTTTTCCTGAGAATTTAAATTTGTCAAGTTAATAAATTTACCCACATTGTTGAAAAATAAGAGCAAACGTACAGGAGTCAGGAGGAAGTATCAGTAAGTGGGACAGAGGAAAGGTCAGGGAGGTGGGTGATGCTAATATCCCTTCAAGCTAAGGTAGCTCTCTAATGCCAATACCAATGAAATTACTCATGAGTCATGAGGAACAGGATTGTCTTCACAATGTCCAATCAGTGACTAAAGCAAGGTAAGAAGTGAGACAGAGAAGGGCTTCCTTTACCTAGTCAAAAAAAATCCATTTGGGAGAGGGAAGACCCTCAGACTTTTTTCACCAAAACAGAAACTATTGCTATTTATAACCACTGAATCAATCAGAGCTCAAACAATTTTTGACCACTGAAATCCCACCTCTTTTTAAGAGACATATACTCAGCAGATTTATTGCAGGGGTTCAAGAGTTCTTACATGCATCTGGAAATATCATCAATAAATGATAAAGTATAAATAAGTAACCAGGAAGTTGAGCTTTGAGTTCACACAATTTAATAATTGTTTGAAGGAAATGAGGATGTTCAATCTGAAGAAAATAAAGTAAAATATATTAACTGTTTTCAATTCCATTTGATGAGTTGTGTTGGGGAGAATGTATTAGATATATTCCATTTTGGCGTTAGAGGGAAGAACAAGAGAAAAAAAAGCAAATTTTGGGATAATGGAAGGGAAAAAAAAACACCTAAACAATAACTTCCTAATAATGAGAGCTGTCCAAAAGTTCAATGAGCTGCCTTTAAAGGTAGTAAGATGCCCCAAAATGAAGTTCCTTAAGCAAAAGTCAGAGGATCATAGTTAGGCAAGTTATATTGTGTTTCCTTTTTCTGATTTTTTTTTTTTGTTCATGTAGATACGATTTTTCTTGCACAGCAAGATAAGTATGGAAGTATGTATACATATATTCGACTTGTTAGTATTTTAAGTATTTTAATATAATTAACATGTAGTGGACTTCCTGCCATCTAGGGGAGGGGAGGGGACTAGGGGGAAAATTTGTAAAGGAAAGCTTTGTAAGAATCAGTTTTGAAGAACTACCCATACATGTGTTATGCAAATAAAAAGCTTTAAAAAAATAGTTAGGCAAGTTATAATGGTGATAACTTTACAATAGTCTTTTCAATGGGCTAGATGACTGATGAAGTTTCCCCCTATTCTTAGATTTTTTTGATTCTGTGAAATGACTTTTCTTAGCCAGAATATATGATTCCCCTTCCTCTCTTCTCTTTTCTGTCTTTCTGTCTCTCTGTTTCTGCCTGTGTCTCTATCTGTCTCTGTGTGTCTCTGTCCATCTCTTTGTTTCTTTCTTTCTTTCTTTCTCTCTGTCTCTGTCTCACTCTCTGTGTTTCTGGTGTGTCTCCTCTTTCTATCTCTGTCTGCGTGTCTATTTCTCTCTGTCTCTCTGTCTCTGTCTCTCCATATACATGGCTAGTTTTTCAAATACATATAAATGCAGTTATTATTATATTACACATTTACTTAAAGGTGTCACTTAATTTGTAGCATCTTTGAAACAGGTATTCTCCAAGAGATGCTAATAATGCAACTGTGTAGAGGGAAGAGTCAGTGAAATGTTTATATTATATATAGATTCTTATTCTTGGAAAAGCTTGGGAATTCTTGGTTCATGAGATAACGTGCTTCTCTCTTCTTGGTAGGACAGCTCACTGGGAACCTCTTAGCTGTGAAAACTCTGGTGTCTTGATGGTGCTGAAAAACCATTTATAAAATGGTGCAAAGGCGAATAATATACACAATTTATACAGATAGCTGATCTAGATTCCCTTGGGAATTAGAGCAAGCTGAGAAGTATAGACTGAGTTTAACTTTGTTTCTTTCAACTAGAATGTCAAATCTAATTTAAGGAATGGGAATCTACTGAAATGATACTGTCTTCCAAGGAGAAAGTTTACAGATTAGGAAGCCAAATCTGCTCATTGTAAGGCCTGGGGCCAAATGCACCAGTGAATAAGCTCATAAAATATTAGATCTGGGAAGGATTTTATAGGTTATTTAGACCAGGCTTATTATTTTGCAGATGAGGAAACTGAGTCCCAGAGAAGGGGAGATCACAGCTTTCTCACAAGAAAGCCAGGATTAGAACCAAGTCTCTTTGGCCCTAACCCAGTGCTTTTTCCATGATAGTGCTATTATCTTTTTAATGTTAACAGCAGACCCAAGACAGTATCTTAGGGTTGACCTGGGAATTTTCTATGAAAAATAGGCTACAGCTAAGTTAGGCGAAGCCTCTTCCCAAAAAGAAGAAGGCATGTATCTTTGGGAGAGGCACTTCAGTAGTCAATGCCACGTTAAAGAATGATCTCTTGTTCCTCTTTGGCTGATCGTGTGGGTCTTAGAGATTTGTAGTATTTTTTGGCAGCGACATCCTCTGAGTGCTAAGTTCTGAAAAGTAGTCAGGCAAATCAATTTCCTCACACTAATTTGCAAATGGGTATGCTAATGGGCGCTACTGGCAGCTAATTTTCATCAGGGGAAATAGTTGCGTATTCAAAATGGCTATGCATGGACCTTTAAAATTGTGATTTCTCTTGAAAGGCAGTTTATGAGAGAGATCTCTGTGTCTGGGCTAAAGTGAAAATCCAATCTCCAATACTGAGAAATCACAGTCTGATAAGCCACATTACTTAATAAGAAAACAAAAATGGAACTTGGTCCAACAGGGCCAAAATCATTGGTAGAAACTGATTAAATCTCGGGCATAATTCTCACTGCATTGACTAGAAGTGTCTTTCCTAAAAGAAAGTCTTTGTGTACCCAGTATGTTGCTCTATCCTTAATCCTATTGCCTCTGCTCATGTATTATTGGGAAGTATGAGACAAACAGGATAGCCACATGTAGAAGGAATGGTTTCAGAAGTTTTCCCTTGCTTTCTTGTCTACCAAATGTGATTCTGAAGGTAAGATAAACGTAGTAATGAGTTTTCTTTAATGTAGCCAGGTTTGTGTAAATAAAATAGCAAACTTGCCCATACACAAATGGGAGTCATGTACGATGCCACCTGCAAATATAAGCAAGGACGAGCACATATGTTCTGGATTCCTTCTGAGGCAATTTCAGATGCAGATTTGTGTTTATGCATTTACCAAGTAATTAGTCGTCCATTCATTCATTAGCAGTAGCAAGAACTTCTTCCCCACCCCCACTCCTCTACACCTCTACCCCCACCCTGAAATGGCACTTCTGAGAAGACAGAAGGGACATAAAATATGTCAGGCAAGATGGGAAAACAAATCAGAAAAAGAAAATCACATGTGATATTGGAGAAGAATGTTAGTTGTGTAAATGGGGTTTTCTAAGACAAGTGCTTCAGATCTCTACTTGGTGCCTCTCTTTGATGACATTTCCCTACATGCAAAATGAGTAATAATAATAATCTAACAGAATTTGCTATGTGCCAGGCCTGGGCTTAGCACTTTATAATTATTATCTCATTTGATTCTCAAAACAACCTTGGTGCTATTATTGTCATTTTACAAATGTGGAAACTGAGGCAAACAGAGGTTAAGTAATTTTCCCAGGATCACACAAGTGTCCAACACTGGATTTGAACTCAGGTCTTTCTGACTCCGTGCCCAGTACTCTATTCACTGTGCCACCTACCCGCCACAAAGTTGAGAGTATAGGATATATGATTGTTAGAATTTCCAGAATGTTCTTACCAGTTCAATAAATGTCATTCTTACATCTCTGTACATTATAATAATGTATTACTTTTGAAAAGTGCTTTACACTTTCACAAACAGTATCTCATTTCTTAGTTAAGCTTTTCTTAAATAGAATTCTGGAAGAACAAGTCAAGATGGAATCATCAAATATATGAGAACAGAAAAAGAGTTGGGGGAGTGGATTTTGCTGAAACAGAAATCTATTGAAGTAGGGGAGACAGGACAGCTGTGCACAAGAGAAATTTGACTAGTATTGCTTCAAAGATAGTATTTGTGAGTACTTACCACAATGTTTGGCACATAGTAATTGTGAAATAAATATTTGTTCCCTTATTGACTCCCTCCCTTAATCCTACAAATCAAAACTAAGAGAAATGGTTAGAAATTGAAAAGTGACTGATGTTGGATAAATTTTGGAGGGGTAGAGGAACTTCTAACAATTTCATCTATGTAAAAGTTTAGTGGTCTGACTTGAGAAGTAGTGAGTTCTTCCTCATTAGAAGTCTTCAGGTAAAAGCTAAATGATAACTTGTTCCTTATAGTATAAAACAGAGGCATCAAAAGAGCCAGTGGCTCACATTGAAACCCATAATACTTCCAGATGTGGCCTAAATTGGATAAAAATTTATTTGTAAATAATAACAAAATAAAAATACTATAAACATGGATAATATATTTTAAAACTTTGTCAATATTTGGCATTTAGGGAGCCTTATGTATAGATTATTAACTGTTCCCCATTTCTATTTGAGTTGGACTTCACTGATGGAGAAGAGAATTGCCAATCAAGAAGCTTTTATTAAGCATTTACTATGTGCCAGATACTGCGGATACAAAGAAAAGTAAAAATAGCTTCTGGCCTCAAGGAGCTTACAATCTAATAGAGAGAGACAAAGTACAAACAATGATGAATTCACAAAATGCATACAGAATAAATTGGAGATAATATCAGAGGAAAAGCATTATTACTCAGAGGGGCAAGGGAAGGCATCATGTAGAAGGTAGAGTTTTAGGTAAGATGTAAAGGTGGGGGCAGGTAGGTGGCAAAGTGGATAGAATGCTGGACCAGAAATCAAGAAGACTTATCTTCCTGAGTTCAAATCTGACCTCAGATAACTTAAGTGACATTGGGCAAGTCATTTAACCCTATGTGCCTTAGTTCCTCATCTATAAAATGAGAAGGAAGTGGTAAACCAGTCCAGTATCTTTGCCAAGAAAATTCTTTAAATGGGGCCACAAAGAGTCAGACATAAGTGAAATGTCTCATAATAACAACAATAAAGAAAGCCAGAAGATGAAGTTGAACAAGGAGTAAAGAAGAGATTTTTTAAATCCAGGTATAGGTAGGGTTAGTGTGGCTCCAGTATTCCTTCCAATTCTGAGATCTGTGAGAGAACACTAATTATATTGGGAGAAAGTTTCCTAACAAGATTTGCTGAGTAAGTCACTGAAATAAATATAATATGAAAAGAAGTTGGTAAGTATAGGGCATAAGTTAGTAGTTTTATTTGTGCAAAATGGAATTTTCAAATTTTTGGCATTTAGTCAGTCAACCCCCTACTCTAATTTCCATTTCATTCTTGTGTGTTCTTTGTTTTGTTTTTGAAAAGATAAAATGGCATCAGGAAGGTGATGTCTTGACTTGTAAGTTACTTGGATTTGGAGGCAGGGCTGTGCAAAATCATCAGCCTCACTCTCTCCTCTGGAACCATTTGGATCCACTAGCAAGACATAGGTCAAGATGACTGGTAATGGCTCCAGATGCAATAGGGTACTTCGGCTTTTTTCAGCTAAAGACTTTTCCACGTCTCAGTTTGTCTGTGGCAATTCGATAATTAAAGGCTAGGTATGCTGGCTATTCCAGTACACACTTATAGCAGTGCTTCATCTGGATCCTCATCACATATGATACTCATCACATACTTCCATAGTTTTGCACCTTTTTGAATAAAGAGGAAAAGTGCATTCTTATAGCCCATGAATTGTGATTTCTTTGAGAGCAGGGATGTTTTTTATCTTTCTTTGTATCCCTACTGCTTAGCTCAGTGCCTGGCACAGAGTAGGTACATAATAAATGTTTATTGACTGACTGTGTCCAAATCTAATCACTCCACCTCCATAGCCTTCTGTTTCTATTTTGTTTTTATTATTGCTCTTTCCATTTACGTTTTTGTAGTTAATAACTGTGTTATTTTTCTGGTCCTTCAAACTTCATTTTGCCTGAATTTATATGTTTTCACATGCTTATCTGTATTTATATATTCATTATTTCTCACAGAAGAGTTGTATACCATTGTTTCCATATACCATATTTTGTTTAGCCATTCCTAAATCAGAACTTGTTTACTTTACTTTAGATCTTTGGTACTACAAAATGTATAGATATACATATTTTAGGGTATGTAGTACTTTTCAACATTGATTTCCTTGAAGTACATACTTAGCAGTTTGATCTCTCAGGCAAAGAGCACTGACACCTGCATATATAAACAAGGATGAGCACATATGTTCTGGATTAATTCTGAGCTCATTTCAGATGGAGATTTGTGTTTGTGCATTTACCAAGTAATTAGTTGTCCATTCATTCATTAGCAGTAGGAAGAACTTCTTGCAAAGACTTCCCAATTCCAATTCATAGCTCCACCAATAGTGTATTAGCTTGCTTGTCTGCAATAATTCCTCTAATATTCCATTCTTTGGCTATCTTTGCCAATTTTCTGGGTATGAGCTGAAACCTAGAGTTGTTTCTTATTTGCATATTTTTGGGGAATGCTTCCTAGAACCCTTCTGGAAGGAATACATTGTTCCCTGAAGTGGGCTATAGGCATATAGCCCATTCATCAGCAGATACTTGAAATTTCATTATCAGCTTATTATACTTGAAATTCTTGTTCAAACTTGTTATACTTAAAATCTCATCATCATCATCATTTTTGTTAAAATGAAGATTCTCATGGGAGGGCCAAAATATTACCCTGTTACCAGTCATCGATATTTTCTTCTGAATAAGACATCTGAGAGTGAGTTTTGATATGGGGCAGAAGGAGGAAGACAGTATAGCATGGGTGGCAGAATGAAGAAAATGAAAGCATTGAGAGTATAATAGGGGACTGTGTGGGGAATAGCAGGCAAGAGAGGAAAAGCGCACAAAATACTGCTGACAAGGGCATCATCTTTACATTGTTCAATTTTTCTCAACCATCACTATTTCTTTGGATGAATGAGTCTTACTTTTGAAACCATATTCTTTTTCACTCTAAAATTCTTCGATAGGATAACAAATCTAGAGCTGGAAAAAACCTGAGAGGCTATCTATTCCAACCCTTACATTTTACAAATTAAGAAAAAAAAAGGCCCAGAATCATTAGATGATTTGCCCCAAATTACACAGAAAATGAGTGCTAGAGGAAGCATTTGAAACCATGTTCTCTGATCATGAAACAAATGGTTTGTCCAGTGTACCATGATATCTCTGTGTTCCAATAAATGCTGAACAAGACCATCACAGCATACTTCTAAATCACTTTATTTGACTAAAAATGGAAACCAGTGGTTCTGACTGAATCCGCCAAGTAATTTTTTTGTATGGACTATAAAACTCAAACTGAATGATTTAGCCATTTAAGTCTATGGACCACTCCAATGGCTCAATCTCTCCACTTATGATTTGGGTTTTGCCTGTTGACTTGAGATGTGCTCTACCCATTGTTATTTATAAAGCTTATGGCCTCATTTGATAAGTAGCATGGCATGAAGAGTAGAGTCCTGGATATGGATCTCCTTAAAATATATAACTAGAAGTGAGATTACTGGAATGAAATGTTGAGGATACTGAATGAAGAAGACCTGGGTTCAAATCCTTACTCTGATTTAGTTTGACCATAGGCAAATCACTTAACTTCACAGCCACAGTTTCCTTATTTATAAAATGTGAAGACTTTTAAGGTTCCTTATAACTCTAAATACATAATTTTATAATGAAAACCATGGTAATGTGGGATCATAATGTGTCTCCATGTGGAATCAGTAAATTAGACCACAAGGTGATGAATTATTTAGTCATGGTAGCTCTGAGTCACCATCTTAGACAACTCTTAGAAAGGTGGCTATTTGCCTCTATGGAAATACCCCTATTGCATAACAATTTGGAGGGTGGGTTCTTTTTCTTTGAATTTATCATCTTTTGATATTTCATGATTACTTGTGTACCTCTCACCTCCTTTTCAAGATGGTAAATTCTTCATGTAGTAGGGGCATTGATCATTTATTTTTAAAGTTTTGTTGATTTTCTTAAATAAAATATTGGCAGTACAGCAAATTGTCAACAGGATAATACACCATGATCAAGTAGGATTTATATCAGGAGTGCAGGGCTGGTTCAATATTAGGGAAACTGTTAACATAATTGACTCTATCAATAACCAACCCTATAGAAATCTTATGATTATCTCAAGAGATGCAGAAAAAGCATTTGATAAAATCCAACATCCATTTCTATTAAAAAAAACACTAGAGAGTATAGGAATAAATGAAGTTTTCCTTAAAATGATCAGTAGCATTTATTTAAAACTACCAGCAAGCAACATAAGTAATAGGGATAAACTAGAACCATTCCCAGTAAGATCAGGAGTGAAACAAGGTTGCTTATTATCACCATTACCATTCAATATTGCATTAGAAATGTTAGCTTTGGCAATAAGTGAAGAAAAAGAGATTAAAGGAATAAGAGTAGGTAATGAGGAAATCAAATTATTTCTCTTTGCAGATGATATGATGTTATACTTAGAGAATCCTAGAGAATCAACTGGAAACTACTAAAAACAATTCAAAACTTCAGCAAAGTTGCAGGATACAAAATAAATCCAGATAAATCATCAGCATTTCTATATGCTATCAATAAAGTACAGCAGAAAGAAATACAAAAAGAAATCCCATTTAAAATAACTGTAGATAATATAAAATATTTGGGAATCTACCTGCCAAGACAAAGTCAGGAACTATATAAACATAATTATAAAAGATTTTCCACACAAATAAAGTCAGATCTAATCAGTTGGAAGAACATCAAGTGCTCATGGGTATGCCCAGCTAATAAAATAAAAATGATAATTGTACCTAAATCAATCTACTTATTTAATGCCATACCAATCAAACTCCCAAGAAATTATTTTACAGAGCTAGAAAAAAATAATAACAAAGTTCATCTGGAAAAACAAAAGGTCAAGAATTTAAGGGAATTAGTGAAGAAATGCAAAGGAAGGCTGCCTAGTTGTATCAGACCTAAAACTATATTTATAAAGCAGTATTCATCAAAACTATTTGGTACTGGCTAAGAAATAGAGTAGTCAATTAGTGGAATAGGCTAGGTACACAAGAAACAATAGTCAATGATTATAGTAATCTTGTGTTTGATAAACCCAAAGACCTCAACTTCTGGTATAAAACCTCACTATTTGACAAAAATTGCTGAGAAAACTGGATATTAGTATGGTAAAGTTTTGTTGATTTTTAAAAAACATTTCATACTATCATCATTCCTGTACATGTTATCCCCACACTATAGAACCCTCTCTTGTATAAAAGAACAGTGAAACAAACTGGCCAAAATATTAACTTATTTGGACCACAAGTACAACACAACACACCCATAATCTTTCACCTTTCTACCAAGATAAAAGACATTTTGTGCTCATTTTTGTATTCTCATTGCCTAACAAAGTAGTTTTTTGTTGTTTTGGAAGTAGTGGGCACAGAATATAAGCTGAACAGATTTTAAACTAAATTCTAAAACCAATAACTCTATTGCCTCCACACCCACTTGGTTTTCCCTTGACCTGAAGGCAGATGTTTCTGTGGCTTGAGTAGTCCCCTGGTATGACACTTTGAGATGCAAATGTGTACTTTCCTGTTTCCCCATTGTTCACCTCCAGTGCCAAAATATGACATTCTAGTCTAAAATGTTTCTTAGCTATCTGCCTAGAGGAAGGAACTAGACCAAGAATAGTCTATTTCTTTCTGTAGGATTTAGCATTTTAAGGCTTTTAGTTGTATCTGGAGAATTAACAGATTGCTAACAAGGAGGCCTCCCCCGTTCAATATCATGATGAGAAGATTACTATAAGTTTCATCTGGTATTTACTGTTGAGTAGGGGACTGACACGGGAACATTCCATCCTCCATCCCTTTCATTTCCCACTTTCCTTATGATTCTAGGACAAAGAGAGTGTTGACTTTTGTTCCAAACATATGTCTCTTTTAGTGGGACTCCCCTTCCAAACCCTCGGGATATGGAGCAACTAGTTTGTGTGCCAGCAGTTCTGTATTTTTGGATGACAGAAAATTAGCAGGTGTGGTCTCAGAGTGTGTCTTTCCCTTCAAACACTGTCATCAATAGCAAAAGATGGTGTACAAAGATCTCTCTGAGTACTAGATACAGTGACATCTAGAACATAAGGTCCTAGAAATCCAAACTTTTCTCCCACCTATCTGGATATTGACAAGCTCAGCATTTAGTTTTTTGTTTTCCTGGTATTTTCATCCTCTGATTAATGACAACAAACAGCAGAGCAAAATGGATAGACTGAACTGGGAGTTAGTTCTTTATCGTTTACTGCAAATTCAATCTGAGTCAACTAAGTGACAACTTCCAAGTAGTTCTTATTGCCTTAGACTACATTGCTTGAAGTATATATATATATATACCTTCCACAAAGAGGAAAAGGATAGTTTGACTGTCCTCTGGTTAGAATTTGCTACATATAAAGTACTAAGTAATGGAAGCTTGGTACATGATAGCATTTTTCATATATGCTTCTTATCACATTGTTAATAAGTTTAAGACTAGATCTTGATCTGGGTTTAAACCAAACCCCTATTACAGTTTTATTAATTGATTAGCAGTGTGATAGGAAGAACAGTGAGAAATTATGATGGGTATGAAGACAAGTAAGAGAATAAGAGATCTCAAACAATGCCATATGAAAAATGTTGAAACAAGGATGGTATAATAGTGTCTATTTAAAAAAGAAAACAAAGGGAGGATATAAAAGTGGTCTTTAATATTGAAAGGGTTATCTTATATAATGGGGATTAAATTTATTTTGTGTAGTTCCAGAGGGTAATACTAGGATAAGATAGATAGAAATGACAAGGAATAAGATTTTATCCTAACTTAAAAAAAAACTTTTTAAAAATTAGAACTTTGTGTTCTATTACATGTTTCTTAAAGTAAGATATTTAAGTGTTGCTGAACTGCTCATGCAGAAACTGGGAGGCCATAGGGTAGAAAAAAATCCTGTTGTAGGTGGGAGGTTGAATTGAACAAATTTTAAGGTTCCTTTGACTGTGATTCTCAGGAAGTGGAGGTATGACTGTAAAGCAATGAAGTTTATTTTATATGTGCCTCATTATTGGATTTAAAAGATTATAAAAAAGGAGTTCTAGAAATATTTTGGTCCATAGTAACATCATTGGAGTGGAAAGAGTTTCCCAAGGTGATTATTTTGAAGACAAATATTACTTGTTTATGTAAGTATTACATAGATATTCAAGTTTTAGCATCATAGCATCTCAACCCTAGAGAGTACCTCACAGGCCATCTCTTTAGTTCAATCATTCCTGAATAAGAATCTATTTTACATCACACTGTATTTATTAAATTTATAATTACTCTCATTACTTTGATAAATCATATCATATGTGGTAAAATCTAGGTCCGTTAAAATTTTTTTTCAGCACATAGTTTTCAAAATGGCAACTGAGGAGTTAATCTTTTGTCCTCTGGGCCCACTGGAATGTTTATCGACTCAGAGTGAAGACCTCCTTTCTTTCTTTCTCTCAGTGAGTTAAGTCAGCCTCTGCTTTGTTTGACGCTGCCCATTTGAGGAAAGCTTATCCCTGACCTTCTGCCAGAGAGACTGATGACAAGGACAGTTTGCACTAACCTTGACATTCACCGGGGTAAATGGCTTTTTCCACAAGTAGTCGGCAAACAAGGAAAGCCAGTCAAGAGCTAATGAATCTGTACCTGAGAGAAACTGAACAACAATTGTGCTTTTAAAGAAGAAAGGGTTCCTTGGAAGATGTAGTTCCATCTGGGGCTTAGAGGTTGGGAGAAATTAACTTATCTACTCCATGTGGCTGAAAAATAAATAAATAAATACAGCCCCCAGGGGTAAAAGCAGTCATGAGGTGTCCTCTTCAGTGTTGACTCCTAGGGTTCTCTGCCTTAAAAGAATTATCCCTGCCATTCATTGCTGCCATAGGAAGGCAGAGTGCCATTTTTTTTTGGCATGGGCAGGATGGCAGGGCTCTTTATTTCAGTCACTTTTTCTGTGATTCAATGTAAATGTTCCATGACGAAATTCAAGAGAAGTAAACAAAAGGACAGTTAAATGCCTAAAGGTGGGAGGGAGGGAAGGCTGGGTAGAAAAGGAAGTATTTTAACATAATTAACATGTAGTGGATAGCCTGCCATCTAGGGGAGGGGTAGGGAGTTGAGGGAAAAAAATTTGTAACAGAAAGCTATGTAAGGGTTAATGTTGAGGAATTACCCACACATATGTTATACAAATAAAATAAAAAAAAGAAAAGGAAGTATTTTTGCACCTGCAAAATCTATACAATATATTTATCCTAAGATCTACAAAAACATTCTAGAATGGGACTCCAAGAGTCACAGAATTTCATAGTTGGGAGGGGCTCAGTAGCAATCTAGTCTTCATTTAGTCCAATAAATTCCTTCAAAACACACTCAAGAAGTCATTGCCTAGCCTTTCTTTGATGACTTCCAAGGAGGAGGACTTCTTTACCTTCTGAGGAAGCCCATTATACTTCTGAACAGCTCTAATTCTAAGAAAGTTTTTTTCCCCTTTCTCAGAAACCTTTCCCCCTCAAACTGAAGACTACATTCATCTCTTTAAAATTCCCACACATTGCTCTTGGTTCTGCCATTGGGGCTGAACATAAAAAAACAATCAATCCTTCCATTTTATATAACAGTTCTCAAATAATTAAAGATACCTATCATATCCCTGTTGAGTCTTTTCTTCTCAGATGAAGTCTGTTTCCACAAAAGACTTTTCCCTGAGAGATCACAGCTGCTAGTTAATGCTTACCACTTCCAAATTGTTCTTTACAAATTAAACTAAAAAATATTCAGTCAGGTGGTAGCACTTCCTATCCAAGGGTCAGCTAAAGTCCCAGCTCCTGCATGAAGATTTTTTTCAGGCTATTGTAGTCTGTATTGTCTTTTTCTGGTCTACTATTAATAATCATCTATACTACATAATTTAACAATTATTTTAATGTTTTTTTTTGTTTTGTTTTGTTTCTTGGTATTATACATATGATCTCTTCTACTTTATCATAAGATTCTTGAGAGAAGGGGTCATACATTACATATTTTCATTCTTTATACTTTTGCCCTAGGCATATAGAAAGTCTTAATTTTGGTGGATGAACTGGCAAAAAACTTACTGGACTTGACCAATTCTATCCTAAGAAGCTTCCAAATATCTGCAATTCATAGTTTGATAGCCACATAGTTGAGGCTATTTCCAAGCCCTTTTCTTGTTCTTTCTGTTGTTGATGTTGTTTTCATGAGAATTGGGTTTCTTAGTGTGCCAGAAGGTTCAGAAGTTCAATGACCATGAAGGCAACTGAAGCAAGCACTATGGAATACTTAGAGCTTGGTCATATATCAAAAACACCAAGGTCATCCACTGCATCTCAAACTATCAATCTCACTGACTGCTACAGGATTTTGATGATCCTCCAAGAGAGACTAAGGCTAATGACTTTGTGTATTTTTGCCTTACTCAAATCCAATTCACATACAAATTAAGACATCACCTGTGATATCATTGGTTCTCTTTAAAAAGTGAAGGGTATAGCACCAGCCCTGAAGTCAGGAGGACCTGAGTTCAAATCCGGCCTCAGACACTTAACACTACCTAGCTGTGTGACCCTGGGCAAGTCATTTAACCCCAATTGCCTTAGCCAAAAAAAAAGTGAAGGGTAAACAACAATAACACTTCCTTCACCAAAATGGCAAAAAGCACAATATGATATTGGAAAATATGGATGGGACCAATATAGAACTTGTGGGAAAAGCCAGATTTATTTTCCTTGACTTAAAATGACTTCAAAGAACTTTAGCAATACAGAGTGGAATTGCCTGAGAAAACATTTAGTCTAACCCAGTTATTTGGTAATCAAATTGAGGTCATGAATAGGCTAGTGCCCTGGCTGACAATCAATACTAGAACCCATTTTTTCCCTCACTTCTCTGATGCATTGTATTAAATTGGATTATGCTTCCGTAATAATGATATTACTGTATGAAAAGGTACTCTAAATCATTATTGATCAGAGAAATGCAAATTAAGGCAACTCTGAGATACCATTATATACCTCTCAGATTGGCTAAAATGACAGGAAAAGATAATGACAAATGTTGGAGGGGATGTGGGAAAACTGGGACATTGATAGGTTGTTGGTGGAATTGTGAATGGATCCAGCCATTGTGGAGAGCAATTTGGAACTATGCGAAAAGGGTTATCAATCTGTGCATACCCTTTGATCCAGTAGTGTTTCTACTAGGCTTATATCCCAAAGAGATCTTTAAAGGAGAGAGAAGGACCTGCAGGTGCAAAAATGTTTGTGGCAGCCCTTTTTGTAGTGACAAGAAACTGGAAACTGAATGGATGCCCATCAATTGGAGAGTGGCTGAATAAGTTATGATATATGAATAATATGTAATATTATTGTTCTATAAGAAACGATCAGATAATTTCAGAGAGGTCTGGAGAGACATGAACTGATGCTAAGTGAAATGAGCAGAACTAGGAGATTATTACATATCACAACAAGATTATACAAGGATCAATTCTGATGGATGTGGCTCTTTTCAACAATGAGATGGATTCAGGCCTGTGATAGAGAGAGTTATCTATACCCACAGAGAGGACTGTGGGAACTGAGGATGGATCACAACAAAGCATTTTCACTCTTTGTTGTGGTTTGCTTGAATTTTATTTTCTTTCTCATTTTCTTTTACTTTTTAATCTGTTTTTTCTTGTGCAGCAAGATAATTGTATAAATATGTAAGCCTATATTGGATTTAACATATATTTTTTAACCATGTTTAACATATATTAGATTACATTCCATATAGGGGAGGGGATAGGGGGAAGGGGGAGAAAATGGGAACGCAAGATTTTTCAAGGGCCAATGTTAAAAAATTATCCTTAGCTATGTTTTGAAAATAAAAAAAAATTAAAAAATAAAAAAAAATTAAAAAAAAATATTGATATGGCTAGTAATAACTTGTTTTGGCAACCTGGTCTCAAATAAGATGTATGTTTGGAGAACTTCTTTTGTTCTTTTTTTGATGGATATACACTGATTAAATTGAAACACACTCTTTTATGCTGAAAACACTTAATGAGAGAGACAGAACCAGAGAGGGACAGATACAGAAAGAGAGAGAGAGAGAGAGAAAGAGAGAGAGAGAGAGAGAGAGAGAGAGAGAGAGAGAGAGAGAGAGAGAGAGAACGAGAACGAGAACTAAGTCACTAAGCCATACTTCAGCACATAGGGTTGAAAAAGACTGATTGATTACTTGGGGATAAAATCGAGATTAGAGGATCATAGATTTAGAGCTAAAAGGACTATATAGAGGTTATCTAGTCCAAGTCCTTTATTTAAAAGATAAGGAACTGAGGCTCAGAGACATTGTGATTTTTCTCAGGATCACACAGCTAGTGACTATTTGCAACCTAATTCCATATTTTTCTATTACACTAAACTGAATAACAATGTTAGATTTTCCAACAGTATCAGCACAATATCAGAGCATGGTAGAACAAAGAGATTTGGATGGGGTAGGAAGACATTAATTTAAAAACATTAATTTGTGGCAGTGTGGTTGATTGGGAAGAGTCCTGTAGATGACATCAAAATGTCATTCCCATTGTACACTGGCCAATTATCATCTGGCTGATTTTGGGCTAGGAAACTGATTAGCCTTTCTGGACCCTGAGGGCCATCATCTTCAGGGTGAGTGAGTTGGACAAGATGCACTTTGAGGTCCCTTCCAGTCGTAGCACATGATCTTAAATCTTTGTTACAGAACAACTCATATGACTTGAGCTTCAGTGATATATGTATGTGCCAATCAATCACATATTGGTAGCTTGAACTGAAATCTGAGTTTGATTCAAAGAAAAGATACACACATTGTGATCTGAACACAGGGATCATCCCTGAGTAAAGTCTGTCCTGAGTATGCTGGAGAAGATAAGTAAGTGGGTAATCTCGTGGAAGCCTCCAGAATAAGGCTATTGTTGCTGTTGTTGCTGGAAGGCTTTCCAAGAAAAGATGCCTAAGTGGAGATGACAATATTTCATCTCCTGCCAGACCAGTTGGTTCTCAGAAGACTGTTTTGGACTTTACAATTTGAGGATTTGCAGATAGACAAACCTCCACCATGCAGCAAAGGTCAGTCTAAATATCACAGATAAATGACACCTGAACTATAAGCACAACTGTGATTTATGGGATGCATTTTGTTCTTTCTTTTACATGACAAAGTAAACACAGGCAACTCTATAGGTGGTGACTCAAAGGGTTTGAGGTACTATCATTTCCTGGAATAACCCCTCTCACTGGCCAGATGGACATTTTCACTCATAATCATCAGGTTTCTAAGCTGGAAGAAACATTAAAGAGCATCTAGTTCAGCTGCCTTTTTATGCCAATGATAAAACTAAGACAAAGAAGATGTAGAGTGCACAAATGGCCTGCCCACAATAGCACAGCCAGGTTAGTGACTTCATTCTCTTAAATGCTCAAAGACATATGACCTTCCTAAATTACATTACTACCTGACTTACCAGCCTGATCTTTTCCATTATTCTGTCTTCCCTCCAGCCTCTGTATTGCTATTTTTTTTTGATGGGGCTAGTGGTGGTAAACTAATCTTTGTTACATTGTGTTTACAAATATAAGAACTTGATGAATGAAAACATACTTTGGTTTCTGATGTTATGGTTTCAGGTTAATGAATACACATCGCCCATGATAAGTAGGTCATTACCGTGAGCTGCAACCCTGGAAACTTCCCTCTTTACACACTAGCAGTTGTATGCATGCTGTAAACTTCCTTGCAAACCCATTAGGTGCATGGAAAAGACTCCCCTCTTCCCCCATTATGCAACATTTGTAGTTGGACACAATTTAAAAAAACACACAACTTTGCATGGTCTATTTTTTCTTCTTTCTTTCTGTTTACTCCCTTTGAAATATAGCCTTGAAGTTATTACTTGTGGGTTTCCTGCTGACACCTTCCCTCAACTGGTTTGCTCATTACACTTAATAGATTTAAATAGACCTTTGGCAAACTTCAAAATTAAATGGGCTTGCCTGCCCCCTGCTTCTTCTTCCTAGGAACTAGGAAATGATGCTACCTGAGTTATCATAGATCTGTCTGGTTTGGGTACTGATACAATGCTTGACTATGGTAATTCCACACCTCTGACAGGGAGCCCTCAGTGATCTGTGGCATCTCATTCCTTTTTGCTGTAAGCTTCTAAGAAGGGGCCCAGATCATTGTGGGCCCCTAGTTTAGAAAGAAACATTCAACTCTTAATTCTCTATATAAAGGTTTTCTACTTTTCAGATTATTTGTGGCCAGTTTAAATCTGTGGAATGTCATAAATTTAAATTAAATTATGAAAATATTCTGGGTTCTCCCACTCTCTTTTTCCCCTGCTCCATGCCATCTCCAAATATAATAAACATAGAATGATTGCCAAATTCAATAAGCAGGAGATTTAGGATTATTAGTTTATTTCACCAGTCATGTCAATGGAAAGCTAGGAATAGGAATCAAATTGGATATTTCGGTGGCATAGGGAACAATGAAACTTCCTCTATCAATAAAAGTATGTACTCTCTATGCAACTTATATGTCATTTGTTTTGCTTCTCATAAAAAGTTTGAATAATTGTGTTGTTTATGTTATAATAATTCATGTTCAAATAGGAGAAATGATAACACAATGGGCAGAGCCTTAGAGCCAGAAAGAGTTGAGTTTATATTCTGCTTCTGAAGTATGTTAGTTGTAAGATGCTGAGCTGGTCTTCTCAATGCTTTAGGCAAAGCCCTAAGACTATAAAATCCAGAGAAACCTACATTAGTAAAGGGAGTTTCTTCACCTTGTTTCAATAACAATGAAATCATTGGCCAAGTCCCTACCCCTTATCTCTATGTTCAAAAAGCATTGCACTAGGTGGAAGGAGATCTAAGTTCTAGTTCCAGATCAGTGAGCTCCAGATCTGTGGGTCTATAACGTTGGACAACAGACTGATAGTGCTTTATCCATGAGATGAAATGGCAAGAGCAGATGATCTCTAAGGTCAGTTTCTAGTTCTACAATTTCTAAGTTTCAAAGCAAGAATCAAATGTTCATGTTCCTTTCCCTCACTCCTTTCATCTTTCCTTATTAATTTATTTTATGATAATCACTAAGAGGGATTTGGGTTACTGAGGAGTTTGGTACCAAGATTAAGGAAATATAGTGGTTAGTAATCTTTATTGTGAATCAAGAATTCTTTTAGGTGATGTGCCTTACCTTTATTCTTTCTCTAGAGGAGCCAGACCTTCTGGTTATATTTAGATCACCCCCAAATCCTTCATCCATCTTTTCTGTGACTTCCCATCACACAGTTGGGCTCATCTGCCTTTTTTCAATTGATATCTTATTCAATTTGTGAAAATTTATTTTTAATGTCACTGTACACTTATTCCAATTTTTTTTAAATGTAATAAGCTAATATTTGCTAGTGAGAAATCCCATTTAAGATCTGATCAAGCAACTGGAGCTGGCAGCAGGGAATCTAGTTCACCTAACCAGTACCTTATTCATGGTTCCAGGCTAATGCACATACCTCTCTGCTCTGAAAGCTTAATACAAAGAACTTTTCAGTGATTACTATGGTTTTATAACATGCATAAAAGCATTATAAAATTATGAAAAGCACTAATATCATTTTAATTGCTTTTAAGTCCTCTATGGGATTTGGGGTTTCATAAAGATTTCCTTTACAACTTTCATAGCTAAGAAGACATTTGTGTCTAGAAAAAACATCAATTAATTTGTTTATCTCTTTCAAGTCTCTCTTTTCACCCTAAAGAAAACATTTTTTTTTTCTATTTAAACCATAAAACTTTATTTAGGGGCTTTGAATTCACATTAAGCACTTCATATTTTGTTTATACAAAATGGTATAGATTAGAAGCTAAAGATATTGATATAGGTGAAACAAATCAGAGAGAAGGGAAAGAAAAAGAGGGAATCTGCTTTCAAATAGAGGAGTAGATGCTCCACACTGATAGGAGGGGGGTGGAGTAAGTACCTTGCATGACTCCTGTTAACTAAAGAGGGCACTGGGCATGCTAATCCCAGAGAGTTGTGCTGCCCAAAATACAGCTGCAATTTATACTTTAGTTCTTGGGAGAAGGAAGGATGATATGCCATTAAAATTTTCTACTCTACATCATTGACTTCAAATGCACTGGGGATTGGATATAATTACTGGAAAATCTCCTTGCCATCTTGGCTGTGGGGCATTGGTCATGCACAACTGTATTATATGGTAGATAGTAGAGCAACCCTCTCTGCTCTCTCCCCCCCCCCATATCCACTCCCCACTTTAGGGCTCTTAGAATTTCAATTGAAATATCCGGAACCAAATTAAAAGATTATTTTAAATTATGTCTCTTGCTGCTTTTACACATACATAAAATATTATATATAGTTGTCTATATTTTTTAATTGAAAAGGAGTGTTCATAGTAATTTGTTTTTAAATATGCCGTTGGAGATTCCTGAGTCAAAGTAATACCAAATATTGCAAATCAACTTGTTTTGATAAATTTAATATAAATGTCATCAATTTGCTATCATAATTGCTACTGCTACTACTACCACTAACTCCCTCAAAGCCAACCTCTTCATCTATGTCATAGGGGAAGAAGGGAAAAAAGATGGAGGAAGGTGGGAGAAAGATAAGGGAATATGAGGCAGAGTGATATATGGTGCCCTGAGACTACTATGCAAAATGTAGGAGTCTGGTAGAACTAGAAATGATAGTCAATTGGCCTTTAGTACCACCTATCACAGTCCAATATTTAATCTATGTAAAGGAATGCACAACTGATTGAATTAGCAGACCAGCTAACTGAAATTGTTCTATCAATGAAAGAAATAGATCAGATTATATCATGAGGATCAACTTTATCTAGAGAATTTCAGAGTGAGTGGCTTTTCTTTGTTTTTTAATATCACAAGAAGGCAAACATATCAGATATACCAAATACCACCTGTTAAAAATGCTTGGTATAAGTGGTTGATGGTCATTAAAGTAAGCAAACTGTGTACATGAAATAAATTTAAGGTCTACATGTTTTTATTCTATGCCAGTTACTATTGCAATGAAATTGATGACAAAAAAATAGGATGCAAGTAGTGAATGATCTTGAAAAAGAGATGGACATATTTTAGATGGAATCTTAAACAGCCCATTTTGAGTTTAATTCCATAAATTCAAGTAATTAACCAATTATACCAACACAGAATAATTATATAAAAAAGGTGAAATGTAATTAAAAACTCTCATGAATAGCTTCATTTTCCTACAATATTTGACAATGTAAAAACTCGGCATTATTTGCACATAATAGTAAATGTTATACTTGTTGCCATGGGAAAGACCATAAAAAATGGTACTATCTAGACATTCTCTAAAGGACTATCCTAAAATGACAGCATAGCAGAAGATGATTGGGAAAAAAAATAAATTTTAAAGACCTGCAGAAGGATATTGCAAAATGACATCAGTATCAAGCACCCAATTAAAGGAAACAACAACAAAATAAGATGTGAAAAGCAATCCAGAAAACCAAAGGATATTATAAATTCTTGATACTCTTAATCATCAACTTATAATAAAAGCCTCAAAGGTTAAGGCATTACAGGTAGTCAAAAGAAAAAAAAATACAAGTGATTCAAAACCAGTCCAAAATAATATGAAAGCCTTAAAAACAAATAAATTAAGATGAAAACAAAGAAATATGTAGACAATTATTGATCATCTATGGGCTAAAAAAGAATTCCAACAGAATGAAAGTTTTTGAGCTTTAAACATTTTGAGTCATAAAAAGAAGTGAATGAAGCTGTAGCTTTCTATAATACAGGAAAGTCGGAAGTCTGGATAAGAATCATAATTATTATCTCTGAATCTTCAGAGTGCATAAACTACTTACAAAGCAATTTAATGGCTTTCTTTTTCATAAAAGCTTGGTTCTATCTTTTTTTTATCAGAAGGTATTCTATATTCATTATCAAAAGATGAAAACAGTGACCCATCCAAATGCAGGCTTTTTATGTACTTCATGTAAACCATTCACAGCTTACATTACTCAAAAAAAAATCTATAAACAATTACCATAAAAATATATCAGCTAAGGAGTAAAATGGGTATACCAAAATATCCAAGATATTTAAAGAGCAACTTATCATTGATTATTGGTGGAGGAAAGCCCTGAAAGTGGTAGAATATTTATATTGCCTTTATTGATTACTGTAAAGTCACTGACTCTGTTTGGTACTGATGGCTTTGTCATTTGTTACAAATATACAAAACAGAATTAAGCATAGTGAGTACTCTGAAGTATTTGATGCTCTCTATTTAAAACATATCACCCACATAATCATGCCAAAAATAATTGACATACAATAGGACATCTCCTAGGAAGAGAGTGTAAGTCCATTATAATTTTGTCTAGCATTAATTCTTGTAGCTCAACTCATGAATAGAATCTTATAAGATGTTCAAGTTTAAGAAATATTTATAGGAAAATGTTATGTCATTTGATTTACAAGAATGGCATTGTTATATGGTTGCGCTGAAAAACAAATTAAACAGCTACTTCATCTTGTGGAAATTTTCTCAAAAATGTAAAAATTGAATTTAAATTCAATAAGTATACAATTACTAAAATGAACTAAAAAAGAATAGAGACTGAAAGCCTTGAACATGAATTTAGAGGCCAAATTGAGCCAGTCAATAAAGATATTTTAAAGTACCTTCTTCTGAAAAGATACATCCATGCATAGGTCTAACAAAGAGAAATGTTAAGATGTTAACTGGCATCCTGAGATCATAGTATTACAAAGAGAAAATATATAATGTCAGTCTTACTATCTCCTTTTGGCATAGCAAAATGGACAACATTTATAAATTATTTAAACAAAAATCCTTATAATCTTTAATATATAATTCATTACCACAAGACAGTTATAGAAAATGAGTATTTATTCATAAAAGAGGGACTGAGAGGATTAATAGATATTTCCTATAAACAGAGGATATAAAGTATAAAAAAATTATAGCCATACTTTTGGGGCAAACAGATTTCACTTCACAAAAGAGTAATAAAGACATATTAGTTATATGCCAGTGGATTTGTCAAAGTTTTCTGAAAGTGGTTTATATTAATGCAAAGCTCATCAAATAGGTAGTTCTCCAGAGTATAATCCAAAGGTCTCCCATAAGTGAATTCTACATTAACTCAGCAAACAACATGTCAAAGCAGAAGCTTTGGGTAAATGACTGAATCATACAGATTTGTTTCTACAAATTGACAGGATTTTTGATAGTGATTCTGGATGTCATTGCCACCAGAAATTTCAAAAGATCTATTCTTAAGAAGCCTAGACTTATTGATAGATGTTGATTATAAAACAAAGTGACTGAAAACACATAACATATCATTCAATGTCATAAAAATTTAGCATATCATAGATTACTGGCGAGGGGATAAAGAGGACTGATAAGGCGGCTAGAAATGTACATGAGAAACTCATCCTTTATAAACTAACATATAGGCTTAGCAGTATCAAACCTAAAACTATATTACAAATCAGCATTCATCAAAAGCATTTGGTCCTGGCTAAGAAATAGAGTGGTGGATCAGTGGAATAGATTAGATATATATAACACAATAATCAAGGATTATAGTGATCTAGTATTTGATAATCCCCAAACTCCAGCTTCTGGAATAAGAACTCACTTTTGGACAAAAATTGCTGGTAAAAATGGAAAATAATGTCAGAAACTTGACATAGGTCTACATCTCACACCCCATACCAAAATAAGGTCAAAATGGTACATGATTTGTACATAAAGGATGATACTATAAGCAAATTAGGAGTACAAGGGATAATTTACCTATCAGATCTTTGCAGAAGGAAGGAATTAATGACCAAAGAAGAACTAGGGAACATTATGAAAAGCAAAATGGACAACTTTGATTGCATTAAATTAAAAAGTTTTGCACAAACAAAATTAATAGAAACAAGATTCAAAGAGAAGTACAAAGCTGGGGGGAAAAGTATTTACAGCCAGTGTTTCTGATAAAGGTCTCATTTTTAAAATATATAAAGAACTCTGCAAAATTTGTAAGAATACAAGTCATTCCCCAATTGATGAATGGTCAAAGGATATGAATGGACAATTTTTCAGATGATGAAATGAAAGCTATCTATAGCTATATGAAAAAATGCTCTAAATCACTATTAACTAGAGAAATGCAAATTAAAGCAACTCTGAAGTACCACCTCACACCTCTCAGATTGGCTAAAATAATAGGAAAATATGACAAATGTTGGAAGGGATGTGGGAAAACTGGGATATTAATGCATTGTTGGTGAGGTTGTGAAATGATCCAACCATTCTGGAGAGCAATTTGGAGCTATGCCCAAAGGGCTATAAAAATTTGATATTGGGTCAGTATCCTAAGGAAATCATAAAGAAGGGAAAAGGACACACATATGCAAAGATATTTGTAGCAGTTCTGTTTGTGGTAACAAAGAATTCGAAAATGAGTAGATACCCATCAATTGGGGAGTGGCTGAACAAGTTGTGGCATATGAAGGTAATGGAATATTATTGTTCTATAAAAAATGATGAACAAGCTGATCTTAGAAAGGCCTGGAAAGATTTACATGAACTGATGTTGAGTGAAACAAGCAGAACCAGGAATACATCGTACACAATAACAATAAGAATGTGTGATGATCAACTATGAAAGACTTGCTTCTTCTCAGAGGTTCAGTGATACAAAGCAATTCCCATAGACTTTAGGCAGAAAATGCCATCTGTATCCAGAAAAAGAAGTAAGGAGACTAAATGTAAATCAACAAATGCTATATTCATTTCTTTTTTCTCTTTTTTTAACCTCCCCTCTAGTTTTTCCTTTTTGCTCTGATCTTTCTCTCCTAACATTATTCATAAAACAATGGGTAATAAAAATAAATAAATATACTAGAAAGAAATTAAACTAACATATAGCAAATTACTGGATTATACATGCAAACCTCAAAATAAGCTTGATAATTTAATGAAATGACTATATTCAAATCAGAGTATCATTATAAACAGAACTGTTTTAATCCCTAGGACATCGTCCATAAAAATTTAAGAAAAATGCTTTTTAATAAATGTTTTCATACCAAGTATTCATAATCGTCAGATTGCATGGAATGAAAAACTTTCAAAATAGAGAGATTTTATAGAAGAAATTAAAACCATGTGGGGAAAAGAATATATCATCTCTATTAATTTGTCTGATACTGCAGTTGTCTTGAAGATGCCTTCAATGAGCACAGAAGAGGTAAGTTTCATTATAAAAATCATTTTTAATGCACATGCACAATAGTCTGTAGAACATTATATATATAAAATA
Source organism: Myrmecobius fasciatus (assembly GCA_023553655.1). NCBI lineage: Eukaryota > Metazoa > Chordata > Mammalia > Dasyuromorphia > Myrmecobiidae > Myrmecobius > Myrmecobius fasciatus. The sequence goes on along the minus strand of JAJPUD010000218.1, from coordinate 133,644 downwards.
TCAAGGTAGTGATTTATACTAGGATCATTTTTATTTTAACACCAATTTTTAAAAATTATTTTTATTTTTCCCAGTTATGTATAAAACAATTTTTGTTATTCATGTACATTCTTTTTTTTTCACATATTTCCATATACATCGTGTTGGAAAAAAATCAGAATGAAAAGGAGAAACCACAAGAAAAAAAAACCAGAAGGGAAAAAAGATGAAAATAGTATGTATGGTGTACATTCAATCTCTATATTGGGGGAAGGGGAAGCCCTGAAAGTGATAGAATGTTTATATTGCCTTTATTGATTACTGTAAAGTCACTGACTCTGTTTGGTACTCATGACAGTCATTTGTTACAAATATACGAAACAGAATTCAGTATAGTGAGTATTTTATGTTCTCTATTTAAAACATATCACCCACATAATCTTGTCAAGAATAAAGCTTGTTGGGATTATTGGGATTGCTTTGAATCACTGAACCACTGAGAAGAACTAAGTCTAACATAGAGTTGATCATTCCACAATTATGCTGTTGCTGTATATAGTGTTTTCTTGGTTCTGCTTGTTTCATTCAGCATCAGTTCATGTAATTCTTTCCAGACCTTTCCAAAATCAGTCTTGACCTCAACTTTTTTAAACAGGAAGAGTAAGATAATAGTAGAAATAGTAATGATAATAATAATAATAATTTCAATAATGATAATTCACATTTACATAGTGCTTTTAGATTATCATACAGAGAGGACTTGAGTTTATATGACATTTCTGTCAATTACTTACTCCTGAGTGATTTGGGGTATGTCACTTAACCTATTACTTGGTTCAATCCCTTCATATGTAAAATGCTATGGGTGGAGTGAGTGATTTCTAGGATATTTTTTTTTATTAAAGCTTTTTATTTGTATAACATATGTATGGGTAGTTCCCCAGCATTGATCTTTACAAAGCTTTCCATTACAAATTTTACCCCCAGTCCCCTCCCCTCCCTTAGATGGCAGGAAGTCCACTACATGTTAATAATGTTGAAATGCTTGACGAGTTATGCAAGAAAAATCCTATCTACAAGAAAAAAAAGAAAATCAGAGAAAGGCAACACAATGTAAGCAAATATCAATAGAGATCATGAAAATGTTACGTTGTAGTCCATATTTCATATCCCTCTCTCTGGGTGTATATGGTTTTCTTCAGTGAACAATTGGAACTAGTTTGAGACAATTCTTTGTTGCAGAGAGCCATGTCCATCAGAATTGATCACCATGTAATACTGTTGTTGCTGTGTATGATGATCTCCTGGTTCTGGGGTATTTTTTTATTTAAAAACTATATTACTGTGATCTTATTTGATTAGTACATGCTGCATATGTTATTATTCCCATCATACAGAAGGGACAATTGAGGTTAAGAGTTGGTAAAAACCTTAAGCATGATCACTCAGGCAGGAAGTATGAGAAATAATATCTAAATCCACTTCTATCTTAACTCCAAATCAAACTAGTTCCCCCAAACTTCCATACTAGGGTGCTTCTCAAAAGTGGAAAAAGGAGAATGGAGCTAAAAACACGTATGCACTACTTCAGAAAGCATCTGATATATGAAAACCTGAGCTTTGGCAACCTGAGAGAGTAAATGATGATTATTAATTTTTTTTTAAAGAATCTTTTCCTTTACCAAAGGAAACCCTGTAGGGCTCCTTTAAATAGAGAGCTCCCCAGTGTGTTGTATTTAAATGTTTGTTTATAGGTAATTAACTATTTGGCAGAATTCTTGGAGAATGAATAGAAAAACTTTTTCTGAGAGTGCTGCAATCTACTCCCAATTGAATATCAATAAGAAATCAGAAATGATGCACAGCTTCTCAGAAATGAGCATGGAAGTCAGTGGGGATAATTGCATTGATGTAACTAGGATTAAAAAAATCTACCGGAGCTCCATGCCATTGAAAGCAAAGCCCCATTCACCTCAGGCTACTTAGAACTCTGGGTCACTGAAGTCTACTATGAAAAAGAGATCAGTATTCTTTGCCCTTGATTATGGGGCCAGTGAGGAACTGAATGTAGTTCTGTCAACAGTAATTGAATTAAGATTCAACTTGTTTCACTTTCTCCGGGCAGTAGTAAGGATATAATCCTCTTCTAATATTATCTCCTCTATATGAATCTATATCTACCAGGGCGGATGCCTGAAAAACCGGGAGGCCAGGAAACATGCCTTTTCTTTTTATTTCTCCTCAATCCTGCCCCATAGCTTTCTTTTTAAAAAATATTGCTTTGTTTTCTTTCCATGGCTATATTCTGCACATACTACCAATGCTTTATGCATCCCTATGTTTTTTAGATCCCAGGGCCAGCCCTGCTCTTTTCTCCCTCCCTTCTTCTTTGTCTTCCCCTTCCAGATTTATTTACTTAGATTTTTTTTTTCATTTTTGGACTAGGAGATTATTTACCTCAGTTGCTACCTAACCTTATTCACTGAATGGTGTGGCCCCAAACAAAAGGACCTGCCCAAGACTTCAGCTTAAAAAGGTTAAAGTCACCAGGGTCATATCTGGTGTGGATCCAAATGGCTTTGGAGGGGGAAGTGAGGCAGGTGACCTTGCACCAATCTCCCTCTTAAATCCAATTCACTGTAGTATCAACTCCCTCATCAAGGTCTTCTTCAAGATCAAACAATAAACATTTATGACTATAGCAATAACAACAACTTCCCATTGAAACTTATTCCTTATTCCCTACTCCCTTTTGATCTGCTATTAAGCATTTACAGCTTAGATCTTTGTAAGATATCTCCCAAAGAGCTGCAAAATAGAGGTTAATTTCAGTTTTCAAATGATGGGATGCTTGGTTATCATATTATTTTTTTATTATTAATACTTTTTATTTGCAAAACATATGTATGGGTAATTACTAAACATTAACCCTCACAAAGCTTTCTGTTACAAATTTTCCCCCCTACTCCCCACCCCTCCCCTAGATGGCAGGATATCCAGTACATGATAATTATGTTAGAATACTTAAGAAATCGAATATATGTATAGTTATTGCATCATTTTTTTGTGCAGGAGAAATCGTATCTATAAGAGAGAATAATCTGATAAAGGAAATGCAATGCAAGCAAACATCAATAGAGAACATGAAAATGTTATGTTGTGGTCCACATTTCACATCCCTCTCTCTGGGTCTATATGGCTCTCTTCACCGAACAATTGGAACTGGTTTGAAGCATTTCATTGTTGAAGAGAGTCATGTCCATTAGAACTGATCCTCATATAGTACTGTTGTTGCCGTGTACAACGATCTCCTGGTTCTGCTCATCTCACTCAGCATCAGTTCATGCAAGTCTCTCCAGGCCTCTCTGAAATCGTCCTGTTGGTCGTTTCTTACACAGCAATAATATTCCATAACATTCATATACCATAATTTATTCAGCCACTCTCCAATTGATGGGCATCTACTTAGTTTCCAGTTTCTAGCCACCACAAAAAGGGCTGCCACAAACATTCTTGCACATGTGGGGCCCTTTCCTTCTTTTATGATTTCTTTGGGATATAAGCCCAATAGAAACACTGCTGGGTCAAAGGGTATGCACAGTTTGATAACTTTTTGAGCATAGCTCCAAATTGCTCTCCAGAATGGTTGGATCCGTTCACAGCTCCACCAACAATGCATCAGTGTCCCAGTCTTCCCATATCCCCTCCAACATTCATCGTTATCTTTTCCTGTCATTTTAGCCAATCTGACAGGTGTGTAGTGGTACCTCAGAGTTGTCTTAATTTGCATTTCTCTGATTAATAGTGATTTGGAGCACCTTTTCATATGATTATAAATAGTTTTAATTTCATCATCTGAAAATTGTTCATATCCTTTGACCATTTATCAATTGGAGAATGGCTTGAATTTTTATAAATGTGAGACAATTCTCTATATATCTTAGAGATGAGACCTTTATCAGAACCCCTAAATGTAAAGATGATTTCCCAATTTCATGCTTCCCTCCTAATCTTGTCTGCATTAGTTTTGTTAGTACAGAAACTTTTTAACTTAATATAATCAAAATTATCTATCTGGTATTCAATTAAGAGTTCCAGATCTTCCCTGGACATAAATTTATTCCATCTCCACAGGTCTGAGAGGTAAACTATCCCATGTTCCTCTAATTTGGTTATAACATCACTCTTTATATCTAGATCATGAACCCATTTAGATCTTATCTTGGTGTTCGGTGTTAGGTGTGGGTCCAGCCTTAATTTCTTCCACACTAGTTTCCAATTATCCCAGCAGTTTTTGCTGAATAGTGAGCACTTATCCCAAAAGCTGGGGTCTTTGGGTTTATCAAACACTAAATTGCTAACGTTATTACCTAGCTTGTCCTGATATCCTATTCTATGCCACTGATCGACTGCTCTATTTCTCAGCCTGGTTATCATATTATTATGGAAGCTTCCAAGTGGCTCTATAAAGCATGAGACCTGAAGTCAGGAAAGTCTGAGTTCAAAAATGGCCTCAGATATTTATTATCTATAAAATTAACCAAGTTGCCTAAGCCCTACTTTCGTTTTCTCATCCTTAAACTGGGATTAATAATAACATGTATAGGCAGATAAGTGGCTCAGTGGATGGAGTGCTGCATTTAGAGTCAGAAAGACCTGAGTTCAAATTCATCCTGAGACACTTACTAGTTGTATAACCCTGAACAAGTCACTTAACTTGTTTGCCTTAAGGAAATGGTAAGCCAGTCCAATATCTCTGCTTAGAAAGCCCCATCCTGGGTCATAAAGAGTTGGCTATGACTAAATGATTAACAATAATAGCAAATATTATATATATATATATAGTGTATATATGTATGCATATGTATACATATGTATATGGTAGCTATCATTATTATTTGCTGTCTTAATTATTGTCAACATCAAACAGTTGAGAAATTTAATTTGGGTCAAAAAGGCCTTATAAAACTTCAAAACTCAATCCTTCTTTTCAAAATTTCCATACAGAGAATGAGGATATAGGCTTTAGAATGTAGAACTTCAGCTAAGAAGCTAAAGGGAGCGAATGGTCATTTTATTTGCACCTGGCTTTATGAAAATTAATCATGATGGGAATGAACAATTACTTTTCAAAGGTAAGTGCAGATTTGCACAATAAACATTGAGGGCTTCAGTGTTATGTTTGTCTAAGACCATTTAGGTGGTGGGTACCCCAGCCTGACTTAGAAGAACTTTCCAGGAACTCCCAGCCCAGTAGAAGGAAGTCTGTAGACTGTGCCATCAAGAGGAATCTTGCTTCCTGTGGCACATTTAACTCTAAAAGTATGTACTTAGCACAATGCCTGGTATATAGTAGGTGCTTTATAAATGTTTATTGATTGACTAACCTATGGACTTGACTCAAAGGTCAGAATTTATTTATTGTTATAAGTTGCCTTCAAGAATAGAAGAGGGATCAATTTTCTTGGAAAACAGTTTTTGTGTTCCATAGTTCAAGTAGTTCACAATCCAGTGAAATATGGATTGGGAATGCATTGGAGTGAGTAGAATCTAAGTTTGAATGCTATTTCTTCTATTTCACTAGCTATGTGACCCTGTACAAGTCATCAATCTCCCTAAGAATCAGTTTCCTCATTTTTAAAGTGAAGATAATAATAGTAGCTAGTGAAATGGTCTGTCTTAAGGATCAAATGAGATAATGTGCACTGAGCATTTTGCAATTCTAAAAAATGCTATAGAAATGTATTATTCTTATGATCTTATTGAGAGGTTTCATCTCTTGCCCAGTACCATTTTTAAAGGAAGCCTATCAATTTATCCCCTGTGGCAGATTTTATTTTGACAAAACTTTGGAAGGACATGGAAGAGAATCACACACAATTTCTCAGGTCTAGTTGGCTTGAAATATAGCAAGTCAATCTCTTAGCAGGAACTTTCTTACTTACAAGCAGCTACTGAAGCTTTCTATACCTCTAAAATGATCATGTCCAATATTGTTTCTCCTGGTTCTTAATCTGGGGCCATGAGTTTTATATACATAATGATGATGATGATGATGACAATGACAATAGATATATAGCATCTACTAAATGGCAGGCACTATGCCAAGTACTTTATAAATATTATCTCATTTTATTTTCACAAACACTGTGGGAGGTAGTTTCTACAATTACAATTCCTATTTTGAGATGAGAAAACTGTTAAATGACAGGGTCATGGTCACACAGCTATTGTAGAATGGATTTGATTCCAGGTTTTACAGACTTCAGGCCTAGCACTTTGTTTATTGTACCACTTAGCTGCCAATAAGAACGAATTTATTGAAAGTGATTCATTGATGAGAGAAGATATTCACTATTCTCATTGTTATCAAGAGATATTTTGCTGTTTAACACAGGCTGTTTCCTTTTCAATACTGAAATCTAAGCTGCCTCATCAAAAAGGTAAGGGGAAAAGGTGAGACAGTTTCTGAACCAGTGCCTTTATTCAGAATTATATTGATAAGGTACATAGCATTTTTTGAATACTTTGCTTCCAGCACCAATCTACCATGTATTGGAGCTCATTGTCTATATCTCTTATGTCATGATGGATTCTGGCAGATAGGGATTAGAACTTATTTGTCTTTGTATCTTTAACAAAGAGTAGTGCATTTCTTTTAATATTGGAGGTATACAAAACATATTTGGACAGAAGTAAGAAAGGAATAAGGAGAAAGAAAGGAGAAAAGAAGGATGAGAAGGGAAAAAAGAAAGCAAGAGAAAGAAAAGAAAGAAGCATCCTTCCTCTTCTTCCCTTTCTCCCTCTATCCTTTCTTTCCTCCATCCTCCTTCCCTCTCTCCCTTCCTTCTTCCCTCCTTCTTCCCCTCTCTTCCTTCCTTCCTTCTTCCTTTTTTGCTTCCTTCTTCTGCTTCAAGATCCAGTGCTGCCATTATGGCTATGATTAGATAGTCTCAAACATTTTTACTAAAGGAGGGCCTTAGTGAAGGTCAAAAAGTCCTGAGCCCTTGACTGTTAAATAGCAAGCAGAATAAACCAATAATGGAAAACAATGATTATTTCTCTTAGGAAAGTGACTATTCATTTTTCATTCTATTAGTAAATAGGACAGCTAGGTGACACACCTAGAATGCCAGAACTGGAGCATTCATGTTCCTGAGTTCAAATCTGGCTTAAGACACTTACTAGCTGTGTGACTCTGGGCAAGTCACTTAATTCTGTTTGCTTCAGTTTCCTGATCTGTCATATGACTTAGAGAAGGAAATGGCAAACTATTTCAGAAGCTTTGTCAAGAAAACTCCAAAATGAAATCACAATCAATCACAACTGAAAATTAGTAAACCAGGTAACTCTCATTGCACTTTTTTAGTCCAGATCAAAGAGCATAGCCTTTGCTTCCCACCTTCTCCATTTACATGGATTTATCCTGCACAGTATGAAATATTTGCATCTTCTTCCACCCCCCCCAAAGTAAAGCAACACAACAAAACACAGCAAACAACCCAAGAAATGCTGCCAAGAACAATATAACCTGGTTCACCTGTCCACCCAAGCTCACATCATGAACACAGACCTAAGGAAACAAAGAGCCAGGGGACGGTGCAGGAGCCTTCCTGAGTCCTTGGCGCACCTGGCTGTAGGAAGTCACTGCTGGGTCAGTCTGTACTTTCTCTCCAGTTTTGTTATTCATTCATATAATTCTGTTACTGTTAGAGGAGTCAGTACTGCCAGAGAGCCAGAGAGCCTGGAGATTGTTAAGCATAGGTTTTGTTTACTCCACTTTTTAAATGGGCATATTTCATGCAACTTAAAGAAAAGGTCCGGGGCTTGCCATTAGTCATCATTTAAACATCCCACATTTCCTTTTTAGGATGGAGCCTGTTACATTATATTCTTTAAAAGTGCTGCTTGTAGCTCTCTAAATTGTTTCTGTTTTGGCCAGAAACGCTGAGGGTTTTTCTCTCCCAGATTGATTTTTTTAAACTAGGTAAATGAAGCTATTCTTTGCCTCATTTCTTATATAACCTTAAATCCAATTCATTTGCAAGACATGACATTTCTTTCCTGATGTCATAGTCTTCTTTCAGAATGGACAACCAGTGAGGGGGGTTGTACCTGTATCACTGGGGACTCAACTGACCAGTTTCTTCCTTCCTTCCTTCCTTCCTTCCTTCCTTCCTTCCTTCCTTCCTTCCTTCCTTCCTTCCTTCCTTCCTTCCTTCCTTCCTTCCTTCCTTCCTTCCTTCCTTCCTTCCTTATTTTTCTCCTTCCTTCCTTCCCTTTTTTCCTTCCTTCCTTCCCTCCCTCCTTCCTTATTTGCTTTCTTGCAAGCCATAACATCTCCTTCCTGATCTCATGGTCCAAGAATAAACAACAACAACAAAATCTCTATCTATCATGTTTCTATATGTCTCTATTTGTCTATTTCTATCTATTGTTATCATTTGTATCTCTACTATTTATCTACAATCTATCTCTATCATATATTTCTATATTCCTGTATTTATTTCTATTTGTAACTATAATGCTCCTCTATCATATCTATCTAAATATATATCATCTATCAATCTGTCATCTATTAATCTATCATCTATCATCTCTTTATCATGTCTCTATCTGTCATCTATCTATCTATCTACCTATCATCTATCTATATTCCTATCTATCCATCTGTCTAGTGCCTTTCTATCTGCCTGTCCGTTTCCTTGGCTATAACTTTGCTATTGTCTGGTGATCTATCCTGGCAAAATAGATCAAGGAATGTTTTTCTGTGTCTTCTGCCATCTCTTCAGGAGCCATTTGGAAATAAGAAAACAGGAGCTAATGCTTTAAATGAGCAGAAGAAATATATGAGAGAAGCGGCCAGAATATAAATAACAGAGGTTTTTATTGTGGTTGAGCAGAGGATTTGGATCAGATGGATGCTGATTAATATTTTCAATATTTATCAGTGATGATTAGTGGTGGGATAGTAGTCATGGATAAGTATCTTCTGCTTAGAACTCTGGCAGCACCATTCCACATAGTAAATATTCAGCATGATTACCAGATTTAGCAAAACGTGTTCAGTGAAAACCACAACACCCATCACAGTGTTTGAATGTTAGGCATCACATGAGTATTTTTTTTGAAGAAAATAAACCTCATTTTTCAGGAAAATAACTACAGTTTTACCTGCTTTAATAATGAAACTGTTCTTCTAACACCAATTTTCTTGAAATCATCCTATTTTAGGGATGGAATTTAAGAGGAGACATCATTAAAGAGAAGAAAAAAAACTGACTATGGAGTGAGAGAGACTTGAGATTAGATTCTGTCTCTGACATTTACTAGCTTTGTGACCGTGGGCAAAAAAGGTCACTTCCCTAGGCCTTGGTCACCTCATCTAGAAAATGAGAGGTTTGGACAAAATGACCTCTAAGATCCCTTGAATTTATAAATCTATGATCCTCTTTTCAACACTGATTGTCAAGATCTCCTTGAAAGAGAAACAAAGGCTCACATTGTTCAGAAGGTATATCAGAGTTGCTGGTTTTGTTTTCTGAGGACCATGGAGAAATGCTCTGAACAGAGAATACTTTAAATGTATTGACATAAATGTAATCATAAGCAGCTCAATTTACATTTCCTTCTAAATAGGAGAGAATTGGGGCTATTATTATCAAACTTGGTTAAATACAAGACTTTCAAATTTATTTTATTTTTATTGGTAGTTAACTATGCAAAGAAATATTTTATTCCATAGTTTTGAAGTGTTCAAATTCAGTTTAATACATTTACTAATTGTGTGACCAGCTCATCTAACCTTTATTTGCCTCAGTTTCCTAATCTGTAAAATTGAGATAATTAATAACATCTTTGAAGGGTTGTTGTGGAGACCAAATGAAATAATAAATGTACAGTGATTAGCACGTTATTGGGCACATAGAAAATACTACATAGGAGGCAGCTAGGTGGTGCAGTGGATAGCACACCAGCCCTGAAGTCAGAAGGACCTGAGTTCAAATCTGACTTCAGACATTTAACACTTCCTAGCTATGTGACCCTGGGCAAGTCACTTAACCCTAATTGCCTCAGAAAATACTACATAAGCATTAGCTCTTATAGTATTAATATCAATTTCTCTTTAAAAGTTTGTGAATTGTCCTGAAATTCCATTAGGACCAGAATTTCCCTCCTGCCACCTAGCCCAACATTCGCCTTCAATTGTTTCTTTGCGAATAACTTTGTTAGCTCTTCTGAGCTGCAATACATTTTGTTGGCAAATAACTATTTATGTGGTTTTGATTTGTATAATATTTTCACATTTTCTTGTGACTTTACCCTAGTTATTTATTTGCTTGATTTGTTTTCTGCCCTTTTCTTTTTAATTAAATTAACTAAAGGGTTATCAATATTGCTAGTCTTTTCTGAGCCTAGTAGATTCCATCTTTCTTCATATTCTTCAAGGGCTTCCTTTCTCCTACCATATGATATTATCCATTGGAGGCATAACGTTTTATCAGAGGAAGTAAATTTTCTGTCCATCAGCTCTCTGCAGATTAAATGCATCTCCATTACAGAATATATTATTTCCAGAGGAGAATATTCTTCAGTGTGATCTCCTCCCCACATTGAGTTGAGTTCTCCCCTTTTCTTTTTACCTGTTACAATCTCTCCTTTGGCCACCTTATGCATTCTCTTGTATCTCATATTGCTGAGAACATATATGTGATTTTCTAAGTCAATATATAGTCCACAGGGATCTTTACCTATGATATAGTGGATCCCATTTCTATTTGAGTCTAGAGCAATGGTCTAGAACACTGAGAGATGTCAGCCAGTATATATTAGAGGCAGGGTTTGAAATCCTTTTTCTTTGGTTCACTATCAATTATCCACACTGCCTCTGTAAATCTAGGTATTTATTTGTGCTAGTGTTGTTATGGCTTGTTCAATATAATTTTCTGAGATTATTTTAGATTGCTCTTTCCTGTTTTGTTAATTTGAGTATTTTATGTTATTGTCAGTAAACATACATTTCCTTTAAATTCTTGGTTTTGCTAGCAAAGAACTGTGTAAAGTAGGTTCTAAACATTTTTTTTTCATTTCCTCTCTATCATTTCATCTTATTAATTTTTGTTTATTTTGGTAGCTATGGGTTTACACATGGTAAGTCTTTTCAAAGAATTCTTTTTGTTTCATTTCTTTATTTCATAATTTTCAAGATTTTTCTTTTATTCATATTTTAAGTTTGTTGAGGGAATCTATGTTTTTAATTATGTACTCGTATCATTCATCAGCCATCTTTTCTTATTCAGGCAAAGTTTTTTTGAGAAATTTTTATTTTCTATGAGTTCTGCTATTGCTACATTTTAGAAACTTTGTATTATTCTTATGAATATAGGTATTAATTATTTAGACTCACTTGTTTGTGTTGTTATTATTGTGTCTCTATGTAGGACTATTTTATTTTGCCTTGGTTTCAACTATTAATTATGATTTTTATGATGTTATGGTTTGTAAAGTATCTATTTAATATTTATGCCCTTTTGACATCTCTAGCATATGCATTCCTGGAAAGGAATTATCTATAGGCCCAACAACTAATTGTGTCATTTTTGAGGACCAGTCCAGCTGAGTAGAGAGAGACTTATCACTCAGTGATTAATGCTTTAGGTATGGCAACTGATAAAACAGTTGTATGATCTCTTTCCACTTAAAAAATATGTACTAATATAAATTGTTTTCATATCATTTTAATTTTAAAACAAATAATACCCTTTCTTTTATCTGAAGAATTCATTCTTTAGAACAGGAATTGTTAACCTGAGAATCTAAAGAATTCTCTTTTTTTGGGGGATGGAGGAAGAAAGAGCCAGGTAAGCAGGTTTTTGTCTGAGCTCTTCCTGGCTTTCCTCAGATCCACACCAGATAAAGCTTCTAAATGGGTTTTGGAGTAACAGAACCCACAAATATCTGGGGTGTAAGATTTCCAGAGGAAGACATTTTAGAGAAACTTCAGGAAAGGTCTGTCTCAATTGGGCAGGGGAGGAAAGTAGCCCATAGCAAGTCCTTTACAGGGACCCAGAGCAGAGAGGTCCATAGAAATCTACTGGAAGGCTTTTAGTAAAAAATATAGAAGCATTGGCTGGTTCAGATGCCAATGGATCAGCAGACTGCCTGTGAGACCTTCATAGCAACTAAAGAAGACAAATAGTGAGCCCCTGAATTCCAGCATAGCATGGACTTGGCTACACCATGCAGCAGGGGAAGGAAGCCAGCAGCATTGGTCCAGGGCAATCTGAAACCATTGTGGCCTGTAGAGAAAGTTTGGTACAATCTCCCCTTGGTCTAAGAGCAGATATCCACCTTTAAAAATGAGCAAAAAAGCAAAAAGAGCTCTAACCATAAATAGCTATATGGAGACAGGGAAGAACAGACCTCAAACTCTAAGGACACTAAAGGCAAAACATGTTCAAATAAAGCCTCGAAGGATGATATGAGTTGATCTCTAACTCAAAAAACTCACTTGGAAGAATTCAAAAAAGATTTTAAAAGAGTATAAGAAGAAAAATGGAGAAAAGAAATAAGAGCTTTGCAGGAGAGTTTGAAAAAAAGAAACAGAAAAATGTTCTGTAGAAAACTCCTTAAAATAGATCTGGTATTTTTGTTTGGAATGGAAAATGAAATGGAAAAAGAAAATGAGTCTTTGAAAAACAGAATTGGTGAAATGGAAAAAAATCCAATAACAAAACAACTCATTTAAAAATTCAATTTGCCAAAAGTAAAAGGAGGTAAAAAAGCCAAGCAAAGAAAATAATTCATGGAAAATTAGAATTGAACAAATGGAAGTAAATGAATAAAGAAGATATCAAGAATCAGTCAATTAAAACTCCAAAGTTGAAGAGAATGTAAAATACCTCATTGGAAAATAGACGCAGAAGAGATAATCTAAAAATTATTGGACTACCTGAAAACCACAATGAAAAAAAAAAGCCTAGGAAGAATCATCAAGGAAAACAGCCCTAATGTCCTAGAACTAAGGGTAAAATAGCCATTGAAATAATCTACTGATCATCTCCTGAAAGAGATCCCCAAATTAAAACTCCAAGGAATATTGTAGCTAAATTTCAGAATTATCAAATCAAGGAGAAAATACTGCAAGCAGTCAGAAAGAAACAATTCAAATATCAAGGAGCCACCATCAGGATTATCCAGGTCCTAGCAGCTTTCACTTTAAAGGATTGAAAGATCTGGAACATGATATTCCCAGAGGGCAATGGGGCTTGGACTGCAGCCAAGAATCAACTATCCAACAAAATTAAGCTTTATCTTTCAGGGGAAAAGATGGAAATTCAATGAAATAGGAGAATTTCATTTACTTTTGATTAAAAGAGCAAACCTGAATTTGATCTTCAGATACAGAACTCAAGTTCAGCATAAAAAGGGAAGAAAAAAACTTTTTTTTGACAGTTCAAAAGTTTACATCCCTAAATGGGAAAATGATATGTTTAACTCTTGAAAACTATATTTTTGTTAGGAGTATACTTAGAAGGTGTAGGTACAATTTAATTTTATTGAGATGATATATAAAGATACTAGTGATAGAAAAGGGGTTGTACTAGAAGAAGAGGGAACAGGAGATAAAATGGAGTAAATTATATGACATGAAGGGGCAAAAAAACCTATTACAATTAAGGGAAAGAAGGGAGGGGCATGAGCATTTTGTGAACCTTACTCTCATTGGATTTGGCTCAAAGAGAAAATATCAGACATATTTAGTTTAATAGAGAAGTTTGTCTCACCCTATAGGGAAATAGGAAGGGAAATGGTCAAGGAAATGAGTAGGCTAATAGAAGATAAAACAGAAGTAAAAGGGGAAAAGGACAAGAAAGGAGGGAAGGACTACAAAAGGGGATGGCTTATTGAGGGAGATAGTGGTAAGAAGGAAAACACTGAGGAGGAGGGAAAGGGAGAAAAGTACAACTTGGGGAAAATAAGATGGCGGGAAATGGTAATTTTACCTGTGAATGTGAATGGGATGAACTTTCTCTAAAACAGAAGTGGATTCCAGACTGGATTAAAAGTCAGAGTCCTATCTTATGAAATTTACAAGAAGCACATTTAAAGCAGTCATACATAAAGAGTAAAGGGGAAAAGACTGGAGCAGAATCTCTTATATGTCAGCTGAAAGAAAAAAAGCTGAGGTAGTGACTCTCAGTCAAGCAAAAGCAAAAAAATAGATCCAATTAAAAGAGATAAGCAATGAAACTACATTTTGATAAAGGGTACCATAGATAAAGTAGAAATATCAACATTAAACATTTATGCATAGCATCCAAATTCTTAGAGGAGAAGTTAAGAGAATTGCAAGAAGAAATAAATGGTGAAGTTATACTAGTGGAGAGTCTCAACTTTGCTCTACCAGAACTAGATAAATCAAACCCAAAAATAAATAAAAAAGAAGTTAAGGAAGTAAATAGAATTTTAGAAAAGTTAGGTGATAGACCTTTTAGAGAAAATTGAATAGGGACAGAAAGGAATATACTTTTTTTATTAAAGCTTTTTATTTGTATAACATATGTATGGGTAGTTCCTCAGCATTGATCTTTACAAAGCTTTCCATTACAAATTTTACCCCCAGTCCTCTTCCCTCCTCTAGATGGCAGGAAGTCCACTACAAGTTAATAATGTTGAAAAACTTGACAAGTTGTGCAAGAAAAATCCTATCTACAAGAAAAAAAGAAAATCAGAGAAAGGAAACACAATGCAAGCAAACCTCAATAGAGAGCATGAAAATGTTATGTTGTGGTCCACATTTCATATCCCTCTCTCTGGGTGTATATGGTTTTCTTTATCACTGAACAATTGGACCTGGTTTGAGACAATTCTTTGTTGAAGAGATCCATGCCCATCAGAATTGATCATCATGTAACATTGTTGTTGCTGTGTGTAATGATCTCCTGGTTCTGCTCGTTTCACTCAGCTTCAGTTCGTGTAAGTCTCTCCAGGTCTCTCTGAAATCATCTTGCTGGTCGTTTCTTACAGAGCAATAATGTTCCATAATGTTAATATACCATAATTTATTCAACTACTCTCCAATTGATGGGCATCCATTCAGTTTCCAGTTTCTAGCCACTACAAAAAGAGCTGCCACAAACATTCTTGCACATGTGGGTCCCTTTCCCTTCTCTAAGATCTCTTTGGCATATAGGCCCAATAGAAACACTGCTGGGTCAAAGGATATGCACAGTTTGATAACTTTTTGACCATAGCTCCAAATTGCTCTCCAGAATGGCTGGATCCATTCACAGTTCCACCAACTATGTATTAGTGTCCCAGCTTTCCCACATCCCCTCCAACATTCATCGTTATCTTTTCCTGTCATTTTAGCCAATCTGACAGGTGTGTAGTGGTACCTCAGAGTTGTCTTAATTTGCATTTCTCTGATTAATAGTGATTTGGAACAACTTTTCATATGACTAGAGATGGTTTTAATTTCATCATCTGAAAATTGTCTGTTCATATCCCTTGACCACCTATCTATTGAAGAGTGGCTTGAATTCTTATAAATATGAGACAATTCTATATATATTTTAGAAATGAGGCCTTTATCAGAACCATTAAATGTAAAGATGATTTCCCAATTTGATGCTTCCCTCCTAATCTTGTCTGCATTAGTTTTATTTGTACAGAAACTTTTTAACTTAATATAATCAAAATTATCTATCTGGTGTTCAATTAGGAGTTCCAGATCTTCTTTGGACAAAAATTTATTCCATCTCTATAGGTCTGGGAGGTAAACTATACTACGTTCCTCTAATTTGCTTATAATATCACTCTTTATATCCAGATCATGGACCCATTTAGATCTTATCTTGGTATGTGGTGTTAGGTGTGGGTCAAGCCCTAATTTCTTCCACACTACTTTCCAATTTTCCCAGTAGTTTTTGCTGAATAGTGAGTACTTATCCCAAAAGCTGGGGTCTTTGGGTTTATCAAACACTAAATTGTTAAAGTTATTGCCTAGATTGTCCTGATATCCTGTCCTATGCCACTGATCGACTGCTCTGTTTCTTAGCCAGTACCAAACGGTTTTGATGACTACTGCTTTATAATATAGTTTTAGGTCTGGTACAGCAAGGCCACCTTCATCTGCCTTTTTTTCATTAATTCCCTTGAAATTCTTTATTTAACTTTGCTACTATTTTTTCTAGATCTGTAAAATAATTTCTTGGGAGTTTGATTGGTATGGCACTAAATAAGTAGATTAGTTTGGGTAGTATTGTCATTTTTATTATATTCGCTCGGCCTACCCATCAGCACTTAATGTTTTTCCAATTGACTAGGCCTGATCTTATTTGTGTGGAAAGTGTTTTGTAGTTTAGTTTGTATAGTTTCTGACTTTTCCTTGGCAGATATATTCCCAAATATTTTATACTATCATCCGTTATTTGGAATGGAATTTCTTTTTGTATCTCTTTCTGTTTAACTTTGTTGGTAATATATAAAAATGCTGATGATTTATGTGGATTTGTTTTGAATCCTGCAACTTTACTAAAGTTGTGAATTGTTTCTAGTAGTTTTTTAGTTGAGTCTCTAGGGTTCTCTAAGTATACCATTATGTCATCTGCAAAGAGTGATAATTTGGTTTCTTCATTACCTACTTTTATTCCTTTTATCTCTTTTTCTTCTCTTATTGCCAAAGCTAACATTTCTAATACAATATTAAATAGTAATGGTGACAGTGGGCAGCCTTGTTTCACTCCTAATCTTATTTGGAATGGTTCTAGTTTGTCTTCATTACATATGCTGCTTGCTGATGGTTTTAAGTAGATAACCACTAATCATTTTAAGGAAAAGCTCATTTATTCCTATACTCTCTAGTGTTTTTAATAGGAAAGGGTGTTGGATTTTATCAAAGGCTTTTTCTGCATCTATTGAGATAATCATATGGTTTTTGTTAGTTTGGTTATTAATATAATTAATTATGCTGATAGTTTTCCTAATATTGAACCAGCCCTGCATCCCTGGTATAAATCCTACTTGGTCATAGTGTACTATCCTGGGGATGACTTTCTGTAATCTCATTGCTAATATCTTATTTAAAATTTTTGCATCAATATTCATTAGGGAAATTGGTCTATAGTTTTCTTTCTCTGTTTTCACCCTACCTGGTTTAGCTATCAGCACCATATCGTCTCATAGAAGGATTTTGGCAGTATACCTTCTGTCCCTATTTTCTCAAATAGTTTGTATAGTATTGGAATTAATTGTTCTTTGAATGTTTGGTAGAATTCACATATAAATCCATCTGGCCCTGGAGAATTTTTCTTAGGGAGTTGATTAATAGCTTGTTTTATTTCTTTTTCTAAAATGGGGCTATTTAAATAATTTATTTCCTCTTCTGTTAACCTGGGCAATCTATATTTTGGTAGAAATTCCTCCATTTCATTTAGATTATCAAACTTATTGGCATAACATTGGGCAAAATAACTCCTAATTATTGCTCTAATTTCCTCTTCATTGGAGGAAAGTTCTCCCTTATCATTCTTGAGAATAACAATTTGATTTTCCTCTTTCCTTTTTCTTATCAAATTAACTAAAGGCTTATCTATTTTGTTGCTTTTTTCATAAAACCAACTCTTAGTTTTATTTATTAATTCAATAGTTTTCTCATTTTCAATTTTATTAATTTCCCCTTTTATTTTTAGAATTTCCAATTTGGTATTTAATTGAGGGTTTTTAATTTGTTCTTTTTGTAGTTTTTTAAATAATAAGCCCAATTTGTCGATCTTTTCTTTCTCTATTTTATGCAAGTAAGCATCTAGAGATATAAAATTGCCCCTTATAACCGCTTTGGCTGTATCCCACAAATTTTGGTATGTTGTCTCCTTATTGTCATTCTCCTGGATGAAATTATTGATTGTTTGTATGATTTGCTCTTTCACCCATTCATTCTTCAGGATTAGATTATTTAATTTCCAATTAACATTTGGTCTATTTTCTCCTGGCCTTATATTGCATGTGATTTTTATTGCATCATGATCTGAAAAAGATGCATTTTACTAGAGAAAAAATTTGGAACACAAATGAATAAAGTTCTTAAGTGAAAGAATTTCCAGCTGTGATTACTTATAGATATTTGAAATATTACCAAAAAGATGAGAAGGATCACAAAGTTCTGGAAGTATAAATTATATCCTAATTTAAAAAAAATAGTAGAACCAGAAAGTTTATAAACTATAAGTTGGTGAACTTGAATTCAATTTCTGGGAAAATTCTAAAATAGATTATTGAAGTAATGGCTGCTAATCAAACACCTATAAAGTGATGATTACAAAGATGATGACTTTTTTAGTGTTTGTTTCATCAAGAATGGGATATACTATTATAACCTTATTTCCTTTTTGACAGAATTATTAAAATGAGTATGTACATAATTTGCCTGGTTTTAGCAAATCTGTTGATAAAGTATCTCTAAGTATTTTTATGGAGTAGAGGAAGAAATGCAAACACTATGCTAACACAACTATATGGATTTTTAACTCTTTGGATGACTAGATTCAAAGAATAGCAAATTGCTTCATGTCAAGTCTGAAGTTTGTCCTTGGACTGTTTACCATTTTTTGAATGATTTGGATGAAGGGATAATTAAAGTGCACACTACATTTTCAGATAATACAAAACAAAGATGATAGCTAAAACCTGGATAATAGAGTCAGGATCCAAAATAGTCTTGACAGACTAGAGGAATGACTTTAGTTTAATAGAATTTCAAAGGCTAAATATAAAATTTATATTTACATAAATGTAAAATATAAATCCAGCATATTTTATACATATAAAATATAAAATCCAGTACCAAAAATCAACTTTACAAATATAGTGTGAGAGAGATCCTGAAGTTTGAGAAAGCTACTGCAATCTTAGACTTTATTAAGAAATGTATGTTGTTGTTCAGTCATTTCAGTATTCTTCTACTCTCTGTGTCACTATTTGGGGTTTTCTGGCAAAGATACTGATGTGGTTTGCCATTTTCTTCTCCAGCTCATTTTATAGATGAGGAAATTGAAGAAAACAGGGTTAAGCGATCTTCCCAGGGTTACACAGCTGGTAAGTGTCTGAGGTAAAATTTGAACTCAGAAAGATGAGTCTCCCTGACGTCAGCACTTAGCACTCTATTCACTGTCACCTAGATATCCCCTAATATGCATAGCTCTTAAGAATACAGATGAAATATTCTCAATGTTCTATGTCTTCATATCTTATTTGAAATATTGTTTCAGTTTTGCATGTTACTCTTTAAGAAGGGCAATGGAAAAATTATAGAGTGCCCAGAATTGGGCAATCAGGGTAGTGAAGAGCTTTAAGTCTCTGTGTTTTTAAGATTGGTTTAAAGATATAGGGCTATTAGGCCTGGAGCAGAGAAAATTAAGTGGTGAAAGAAGGACATGATAGCTGTCCTTAAGTGTTTGGGAGGCAGCTAGGTGGCACAGTGGATAGAGCTAGAGAAGTAAATGGCAAACCATTTCAGAATATTTGCTAAGAAAACACCAAATGGGGTCATGAAGAATTGGACATAACTGAAATTATTGAACAACATGTAGAAGAAAGATTTCATTTCATATGTTTAACTTCAAAGGATAGAACCAGGAACCATGGGTGAAATTTACAAAGAGTTCAATTTATATTTGATAATAAGAAAAAACCTCCTAACAATTAGATTTGTCCAAAAATACGTTGTGCTTCCTCATGATGCAGAAGTGGCCTCCTCCTTGGAGGCAATACTTGAGTGTCAGTATGGTAGATTCTCCAATCCCTGCCCCCATACACACTATTTTTGATATTTTTATTTAAAATTTTAAGTTGCACCAGATAGATAACTTTGACTATATTAAGTTAAAGAGTTTTTGTACAAACAAAACCAATGCAGTCAAGATTAGGAGGGAAGCAATAAATTGGGAAATCATCTTTACATTTAAGGGTTCTGATAAAGGTCTCATCTCTAAGATATATAGAGAATTCTCTCATATTTATAAGAATTCAAGCCATTCTCCAATCGATAAATGGTCAAAGGATATGAACAGACAATTTTCAGATGATGAAATTAAAACTATTTGTAGTCATATGAAAAGGTGCTCCAAATCACTATTAATCAGAGAAATGCAAATTAAGACAACTCTGAGGTACCACTACACACTTGTCAGATTGGCTAAAATGACAGGAAAAGATTATGACGAATGTTGGAGGGGATGTGGGAAGACTGGGACACTGATACATTGTTGGTGGAACTGTGAACGGATCCAACCACTCTGGAGAGCAATTTGGAACTATGCTCAAAAAGTTATCAAACTGTGCATACCCTCTGACCCAGCAGTGTTTCTATTGGGCCTATATCCCAAAGAGATCTTAAAGGAAGGAAAGGGACCCACATGTGCAAGAATGTTTGTGGCAACCCTTTTTGTAGTGGCCAGAAACTGGAAACTGAAAGGATGCCCATCAATTGGAGAATGGCTCAATAAATTATGGTATATGAATGTTATGGAATATTATTGTTCTGTAAGAAACGACCAGCAGGATGAGTTCAGAGAGGCCTGGAGAGACCTGCATGAGCTGATGCTGAGTGAAATGAGCAGAACCAGGAGATCATTATACACGGAAACAACAGTACTATATGACGATCAATTCTGATGGACATGGCTCCCTTCAACAATGAAATGTTTCAAACCACTTCCAATTGTTCACTGAAGAAAGCCATATACACCCAAAGAGAGGGATGTGAAATGTGGACCACAACATAACATTTTCATGCTCTTGATTGATGTTTGCTTGCATTGTGTTTCCTTTCTCTGATTTTTCTTTCTTGTAGATACGATTTTTCTTGCACAACATGATTAGTGTGGAAATATGTATACATATATTTGATTTGTCAAGTATTTTAACATAATTAACCTGCAGTGGACTTCCTGCCATCTAGGGGAGGGGTGAGGAGTTGGGGGGAAATTTTTTTAACAGAAAGCTTTGTAAGGGTTAATGTTGAAGAATTACCCATACATATGTTTTGCAAATAAAAATAAATAAATAAATAATAAAAATAAAATTTTAAGTTCCACATTTTATCCCTTCCTCTCTTCCTCCTTTACCTTCCCCCTTCCCTGAGACAGGTAAGCAATCAGATATAAGCTGTACATGTGCACTTAATATCATTATGTACAAGAAGACTCAATAAAAGAAAAAAATGAAAGAAAGAAGATGAAAAATAGCATATTTAAGTCTATTCAATCAATATCAGTTCTTTCTCTGGATTCAACATTAGTCCTTGGAATTGTCTTAGATCATTGTATTGCTGGTAATAACTAAGTCACTCACAGTTTTTCATCAACTAATATTGTTGTTTGTGTGCACAATGTTCTCTTGGTTCTATCTGCTTCACTATGCATTGGTTCATCTAAGTCTTCCCAGATTTTTCTCAATTTTTGTAAAATCATTCTGCTTGTCATTTTTTACAGCACAATAATATTCTGTTACAACATAAACCAGTTTGTTTAGCCATTTCCCAAACTGATAGGCATCCCTTTCATTTCTAATTTTTAGCCACCAGAAAAAGAGCTGTTCTAAATATGTTTTGTATAAATAGGCCCTTTCCCCTATCTTTAGATGTTTTTGAGATGTAGATCCAGCAGTGGTATTACTGTATCAAAGAGTATGTGGAGATTCTTTTTCAAATGTAGATTGGTCTAAAAGGCCACCGAGACTCCTTTTTATATGTTAAATTCTTGATCTTCCATAACTTTTTTAATGGTCTATGACCATATTTTTTTGTTTGTTTTTTAATTCATGTTTTCCTTTTTTTCTAGATGAATTCTACTTCTGGTTTATCTCCTACTTAGGCACTAGGCTTATTCACAGACCTTAGATGGCTTTATTTGCCATTGTTTTGTTTTTCAGCTTTTTCTTATATTCCCAGAATTGTGTTTCAGATTCTCTTCACTCTTCCCGTGTATCCCCCAATGCTTTTATCCATTTATTCTTTAATACTGTAGATGCTAAGTGTCCTTAGCATGCTTGTGTTGAGATTCCTGGGGATCCAAGGTTTGAAGGTTTTCTTTTCCAAATTAAACTTGGCATGGAGAGCACTCCTACACACACACACACACACACACACACACACACACACACACACATCCCCTTTCCCTCCTTGATTCCCTCAGAATCAATGTCTTCCACAGAGAGGAGAGAGAAAAGACACTATGACTGACTTTGCTATGAGGAAAGCAGGCAGGGGCACCTACTGGTTTCCACTGAAACATAAACCTCAAAGGATACTTGCACTGTCTGAATCTGATTTATGGGGTATGCTGGAGGTGATAGTAGGTGGTGGGTGGGGAGTATGAATGGAATTTCTTAATTTCACTTGTCCAAAGACATTTCAGAAGCTAGAATTTTTGTCTTATGAGTTGAGCTTTAATCATTATAAATTGGGAACAACAATCTGAGTCTATTAAATTAGAGAAGTATGTGGAAAAAAATAACTACATTTCCATTTTGCCAAATACATATCCTGGCATTTATTCTTATTAGAATGTTAATTTATTTATCTGATCATTTTATCTACTTTTGCTTTTTTATTTTATTTATTATTACTATTTTTTTTGATAAGACAGTTGGGGTTAAATGACATGCATTCTTTATACATATATTTGATATGAATGAATTAGCCAGGGTCACATAACTACTTATGCATCCTTAATATTTATGGAGGGATGGGGTATTAGGTGACAACTAGGTGGTACAGTGGAGAGAGTCCTAGTCCTGGAGTCAAGAGGACCTCAGATACTAGTTGGGTGAACTGGGCAAATCTCTTCACCCTATTTGCTCAGTTTCCTCATCTGCAAAAAGAGAAGGAAATGGCAAATCATTCCAGTATCTTTGCCGAGAAAAAACCCAAATTGGGGTCACAAAGATAAACTAAACAATAGCAATAAATAATGGAGTGTTAGTTATGAAGATACAATAAAAAGAAAAGAAGGAAAGGGTCAATAAAGGAGGAAGCATTTCCCTAAACTTTCTATTTTCCTCCTATCTAAATAGGCAATAAGCATTTATTAGACACTTAACTATGTATCTTTCTAACTTCTCTTTTCCTTTCTCTGTCTACCCTCCGTTTGTATTTCGCCTCATCTTTAATATTCTTCTCATCTTTCTTTTCCTGCTCCTCTTTCCTCTTGTCCCTTCTCTTCCCCCTCCTTCTTTTTCTCCTCTTTTCTCCTCTTTTTCTTTTTTCTCCTCTTCTTTCTGTTCCTCCTCCTCCTCCTTTCCTACTTCTCCCTTCCTTTCCTTTTCCTCCTCCTCCTCTCCCTTCTTCCCCTCCTCCTCCTTCCCCTCCTCCATTTCCTTTACTTTTCTTTCTCCTCCTCCTTTTTTATCTTCCTCCTCTTCCTCCTCCTGTCCTTTCCCTTCACAGGGAAGCACAGTTGGCTATCTGAATCACACTCATTGTCTCTCATTGTTGTAACAGACATGCTCTATTCATGGCTGTTCCCTTTTTCCTTTTCAAAAGGAGCCCAAAGGCCCTCCTCTGTTTGTTGTCACAAATGAGCTGCCTAGAGCAGGAATGTTTCCCAGACGGGAGGTGAGAGGGTCAGTCTGGACTTCTGGACATTTGCAGAGCTTAGCTTGCAGGCATGTCATGGGAAGGGGGGTGGTGGGTGATCCACGGAGTATGGATGGCAGTTTGTGTATATGTGGCAGAGTGTAACTTCGATCATGAGATCAGCTGCCAGGTCATCTGCTGTAACATCCATTATGAAAAACACCCAGAAACGGATGCCTGGCTCCCATTCCTCTGTTTACTAAATTGCAGAAATTATCTTCAGAAGGTTTTGTTCACACACATACATTCATTCATACATATATGCAGACCTACATATATAGGGGAAAACATTTTCAATAATGCCTTATGCAAAGTGCTAGTTGAATAAATCTGTCACTGAAACTTCAATTCCAGATTACCACACTACAAGATTTGCTATTATAAATGAAAACACATCTTTAGAAAGTTCACAACAGTCTGAAGTAGATGAGCTTTTGATATGCAATAGCAAATCTCCCCTTCTGTGGATTAGTCAAACAGTGATTGTAGTCCAATATGTAAACACAGTCTAACTGTATTGTCAGGGTAAAATGGCTCCTAATGTGCTACTAGGAGAACAGGTTAGCATTGCCTAAGACTATGAATAATGATAGAAATTATCTTTTAAAAAATCTTTTCTTGGGAGTATGGTCATGGAATTCAAAAGCAAATAGAAAATCGGAAAATCAGTCCATTACAAAACTACTGTGCTTCTTGGTATTTTAGTTTTTTTAAATCTCAGTAAGCATCAAGATACAATTTGTCAGAAAATGCCGCTGAGTAGTTTTTAAAGTACCTTTAAAGGTAGCTTTTATCAATAGAAGGCCTAACAAAGCCACATCCCTGAACTAACAAGATCAAATGGGAGTGAGTTGGATTTATTTCCAAGGTATCGAAGCTGTTTTTGGATCTAGTAGGGCTTAGTTTTGTTTATTTATTGGCACATTTTTGAAGGCTGTCAAATAATAGATACACTAAAAAATGCTCAGTCTGGAGTTAGGGGACCTAGGTTCATATTTCATTTCTGCTATTTATTACCTGAATTTTCTTAAGTTCTCCAGCCTCAGTTTCTGCATCTGTAAAATCAGGGATGGGCATAGGGGTATATTACATGATGGCTTTTTATGTCTCTTTCAGCTCTAAGTCTGTGAAACTACTTTTCTGTTTCTTTCCTCTGAATGTGGCACTGTATTTTTATAGAACGTGTCATGTTCCTGATTGGTTGAAAGTATTAATAAAGACAAATCTTGAACAAAAAAAGCAAAGAAGGGACATCAAAATAAAGTCACAGGAAGGCTGACACTTTGGATTTCTATCTTCCATATATAGGCTACTTTTTTTCATGTCAAACTATCAGTTGTATTGAGGACTAAATATCCTGGAATCTTAACGACTCATGGGCTGTGATTCGTAAAAGGAGAATGTGGAGGAAACTCAAAATTTTTTTTTTCCTGAATTGCCATGGTGCCTTCCTCCTCTTTAGGAACACAAATCCGTGCAAGGTACATAATTATACATTCTCTGTGGTGGCCAAATGGTGTGTCAAGCAGATTGCTAAGACTGGAGGATGAACATATTACCATTGTCCTTCCTCCCCTTTTTGCATTTACATAAAACAATTACCCCCATAGACAGTGACTTCAGAGTTGTCTAGACAACATGCTTCAGATAGTATTGATGACCTTAGACGCACCAGGCTAGCTCTAAATTAGCAATGAGCTGGGCTGGAGGGAGTATTATAGTAGTTATAAACCATAAGAAGGTATTTAAATAGATAGATAAGACACATGCAAATCTTTTTCATTGCCATGACAACCATCTTGATATAGGTTTTCCATATGTAGCAAGAAGGGTAGAGCAAAAGGTACAGAAAAATAGTGAGAACCTGTAATGATAATGAACCCTGACAGTGTATTAGTCTAGATCTTGGTCACTTATTAACTCTTAATAGAATACAAACTTCTATAGTAATACTCTGTTCGTTGGGTCAGAGAGCAATTACTTCTAAACCTCAGCTATAAGTTTCTCTGCTATATGGTTATATCTAATGAAACAATTCTTTTCAAATAGCTTTGATTGATAAAAAAGAAAAAAGAGGGGAGGAAAAGTTAGCTATTTCATACAAATTGCATAGCAGCCCAAAAGAGCCTCCCAGCAAGAGCTGACCCAGCATTGAAATATATAATTTGCAGACACAGTTATAATCTTTTCCATTTTTATTGTCAGAGAGTCAACTCCTATGCAAATTCCCAAACAATAATCACATCACAAGGAAGTATGCCTAATTTCAAAGCATAACAGTGTTCCATCTTAAATATACCTGGCACTTTTGTATCATTTAAGTCTTTCACTTAGTTTTTTCTTCTTCTAGGGTTTTCATTTCTTCTTAGAGCTTAAATAATTGTTTCAGGGCCGGCTTTAGGCACTAATGATCCTCCTGTGGCCCAGGAGGGTCCCCCTCCAGCGATGTTTTTTTTCAAAACAGATCCATGAGAGCCAGGCTGTGGTGATAGGACCTAAAGGCATCTTACCCAGACTTGCTATTTCTTCTTTCTGTTTGTCTCTGGTTCATTTTGAGAAATGCTCAAGGGTGTCTAAGACACTTTGGAGAACACAAATGCGCCACCAGCTCAGAGCAGCATTTTACTCTGTGCATCAGAGGCATCCGCAGCCACTGGGCTCTTTTTGAAATATAAATGGCAATTCTATCTGTGACTTTCAAGGCTGAAACTGGTCCCATCATCACTGCAGAGTCATTAAAATTCTCCAGTAATATCTTGGTAGGTACAATCAATGTATGGATTAATTTCGACACAAACTGGCATTTTGACACATGAGGGAGGATTGACTAAAACAAGTTGGCTTAGTAATTAAAGTGAAGATAAATAATTCCCTTAAACTTCAATATATTTAATATGGGACTTGCCTCTGACAATCCAGGAACTGCAGCTCTTTTAAGATGTCGACTTTCACTATGTGCATTCTAGCATGAAACCATCAAAGACAGGGATGCCCTTTACTATCATAAAGTAACCTAAATGCTAACTTGATCTCCCTCCCTATAAATATAGAAGGACATGGTATTGTTGTTAAAGGATAATTCTTTAATCATCTTCAAGGTAGGGGCTAGTAAGAATCTGGTGTTGATTTTTAAAGGAATGAGAAATGAGTAAGAAATAGTATTCTGATTTAAAACCTTGCCCATCACACTCTACCTGTCCTTGTGAACACATCTCAACTTTATAGAAATGGGGCTCCAACTGCATCTTTGGAAAACTGTCGGTATTAGCACTCTAGGGCATCCTCTCGTGCAGAAGTCTCGATATCTTATCCGGAATACGTGTTCTGTCTGACAAATTTTGGGGTGTTATTTTGCCTTCCAGATACTCAGATGTTCCTTTGACATCTGGGAGTTTTAATTAACAGCCTCTCTGTGTATCTAAAGCAAAGAAAACTTTGTCTGATCGGGTTGATGCTGGGGAAGCATTCTTATTTATCAAGACGGCATCTCCCCCATCACATTAATTGACACCAAATTTTTGATTTATCCTAAAAAAACACATTACCCAGTGGATTTGGAGGAGTTAACGGGAATCTACAGGGTGACTTTAATCTTTATGTCTTTATATACTTGAGGGCATTTTACTGCACCTCTGCACTCCTTTCACTACACAATCATTTTCTACTTTAGAAATGTAGCCATTTGGATCAATAGTTACAGTACAATATATTGTACTTCTGATGGAAGCCTCGCAGGACAGTTAAGAGCCTCTCTAGTAATTTTGCCAAATGCTTGGTTACACTCTGAAATCTATTTGAAAAAATAAAGTTAGCACAACATACACAGAGTCAAATTTACTAGAGTTCTAATGAAATTTTACTTACTCCACTTATGTTTATTAAAATTAAATTAGGAAAAATGGGAGTGCAAAGGAATATGTTCCCGCTTGAAAAATGAAGGTTTTTTTTTTAATGGAACTCTAAAAGTGCTACATGTTGGAAGTAGCTGCCTTCCATTGCAATATTTCCAGTACTACTAAACATGATGATTTGGATTTGGGGGGTATTTCTAGCTGTTGTGATGACAGTGCACTTCTAATGTTAGAAGAAAAAAAAAGAAAGAAAAATATCCCTAAGATGCCCACAGATGTTTTCAGAGTGTACAGGAGACAAAGTGGGACAGGATCTAAAAATCCATGTCTCTTAAAGCGTTAACAAATTTAGCCAGCAAGTTGAGGATTTTACAGTAAATTCTTTATCTATAAACAAACTGGGTTATCACAGCTGTTTATTGTACTGCTAGCCCTGCTCCTAACCTTTATGTCTTTATTGCTTACATACCATTCCCTTGTTTATATATCTGTACCATTCTGTGCCCTTGAACTTGGCTCCTCTGTGCCCCGACCTCTGCAAGCTAGCTCACTCACTCTGCTCACGTCTGCAATCAGTAAATCTGAGACAGGGGCGGGCTGATAGCCAAGCTGCAGCAGGGCAATTAACACAGAACTAAAGTGTCATTCATGGCATGGCTAGGAGAGTGGTAGACCACAGATGACAGTTCTCAGCTCTGAAGCTGTGACATCCAGGCCAGACTGAGGATTATAAGGAATAAGGAAAAAAGGAAAAGGGGAAGGGGGAAAAGTGGTGGAGATATAGAGTTCTCCAAAGAAAAAGTGCTGAATGGCTTCTCTTTGAAGAATTGTTTATTCCCTAATATAAGATTCCAGCTGTCTGACCAGTTAATTGGGTGAATACCAGAGCAAAGCATTCTTCATATTAAGTGAAATGAGTAAAATGGGCATCTTTTTTTCTTTTTTTTTTTGTGGAAGGAGAAAGTGCTGCAAAAATACAAATAAAAAGTCCAGGAAACTCTCAATTCC
Source organism: Myrmecobius fasciatus (assembly GCA_023553655.1). Taxonomy (NCBI): domain Eukaryota; kingdom Metazoa; phylum Chordata; class Mammalia; order Dasyuromorphia; family Myrmecobiidae; genus Myrmecobius; species Myrmecobius fasciatus. Next base: position 105,168 of record JAJPUD010000218.1, on the reverse strand, counting down.
TGTAAGAAGAAGGAGGAAGAAGAAGGATGAAAGAGAGATACAGACAGACACAGAAACAAAGAAAGAGAAAGTGAAAGAGAGAGAAAGAGAAAGTGGAGAGAAAAGTAGAGAGAAAGAGAGAATGAGAGAGTGAAAGAGAGAAAGAGCGTGAAAGAGAGAATGAGAGAGTAAAAGAGAGATACAGAGTAAAAGAGAATGAAAGAGAAGAGAGTGAAACAAAGAGAAAGCAATAATGAGAGTGAAAGAAATGAGAAAGTGAAAGACAGAGAATGGAAGAGAGTGAATGAGAGTGAGAGATGGTGAAGAGAATGAGTGAAAGAGAATGAAAGAGAAAGAGAATGAGAGAATAAAGAGAAAGAGAGAGTAAATGAGAGGGGATGAGAGAGAAAGTGAAAGAATAAATTGAGAGAGAATGAAAAGAAAGAGCAAGTGAAAGAGAGAGTGAAGAGAGAATAAAAGAGAGAAAGAGAATGAGAGTGAAAGAGAATGAAGACAGCGTGAAAGAGTAAAAGAAAAAGAAATAGTGAATGAAAGGGTGAAAGAGAAAAACAATGAAAAAGAGTAAGTGTGAGAGAGAGAATGAAAGAAAGTGAAAGAGAGAGAAGAGAGAGAATGAAAGTGAAAGAGTGAGAGAATGAGTGAATGAGAGTGAAATAGAGAATGAATACAGTGCAAAAGAGTAAAAGAGAAAGAAATAATGAATGAAAGGGTGAAAGAGAAAAACAGTGAAAAGAGTAAATGTGAGAGAGAGAGAATGAAAGAAAGTGAAAGAGAGAAGAAAGAATGAAAGAGAACAAAGTGAGAGTGAGAGTGAATGAGAGAGTGAATGAAGGAGAGAAAGAGAGAATGAAAAAGAGAGTGTGAATGAGGGGGGGAAAGAGAGATGAAAGAGAATAAAGAGAGACAGACAGAGACAGAGAGAGAAGGAGGAGGAAGAGGGAGAGAGAGAGAGGGAGAGGGAGTGAGAGGAAACCTCCCTTTTTATTAAGTGTTCCATGCCATGCTTCCCCTGCAGCCACCTACCTACTTCTACTCTGATATCTTAATAAAGTTGGTGTGGAATAAAAGCAGAAAGCCAGAGGCCCTGCGGGATGTTTCTACTCCTTACTTTCTCCATCCTCCCCTCCCTACATCTCCAGCTTTTTGGGTTATTCCCAGCTTTGCTAGAAACAAAAAAAGACACAATTCATCTTTGGGATGAATACAAATGCATGGGGCCACCTCAGCCATGAGGCCACAGAGAGCACCTAGGCCACCAGGGGGCAGCAGGGATCCTAAGCACGCTGTCAGGCTGGTCCATAAAGCCTGGGAGAAGTTCTTGGAAGATAGAGTGGTCTTATACAATTTCTCTCTCTAGCCTTTCTTTTCAAGATGGAAATTTATGGATGGGTTTTTTTGCAACTTTCTGGCCAAATACCTCTATTGAGTACCTAGGCTGTTGCAAAAATGGGATGAGAGAGTATAAAGATAGTTAAGGATTGAAGAAAATAAATTAAAAAAAAATTATCCAAGGATTCTGCTACTTGTAGTTCATTGAAGAGAGACAAGATTATTGTTTGTCCTTTGAAGAAGATATCAAGGAGATATTTTCATAGACCATTTTCTCTAGGATTCTAAAAGTTTTTCTCTTTTTTTCCCTTCTGTTCTTTTTTCTTCTTCTTTCCCCTTCATTCCTTCCTTTTTTTTTCTTGTTCTTCTTCTTTAAACTTACAAACATATCTTGCATTGGGTTCAAGGGATCTGAGGTTGAATCTGGGATATGGTCCTAGCCAAGTGGCTGATCTTAGCTTAATCCTCAGAAGTTTCCAGATGACTCTTACTTTAGGAATTTTTTATCCCTATTCCCCTTATCCTTATCCTTATCCCCTTTATCCCTATTCCCCCCTGAAATTATTCTGTATTGTTTTATATTTATTTATTATTTTATATTTACTTATATGTGTATATTCTATTTCAGTTGAATGGAAACTCCTTGAATTCACTATTTCTTTTTTTTTCTTTTTTGACTGTATTTCCAGTGTCTAACATATCTAAGTTAGATAGCTAACTTTGTGGATATCTGTTGATGTAAAGTTGCTCTGTAAAATTGGGATAACACTACTCCTACCTATTTAATAGTATTATTTGCCTTAAAAATGTCAAATCTTAAAAATACTATTTAAATTTTAGCTAAAATTATTGGTAAAATTAACATTATTTGATGACCAGTGACCAGACACTGTTTATATAAAATGACCATAATCCAAGTTTTACTTCAGAAGATGAGGTATTAGGTATTTTTAGATATTCACACACACACACACATCCCTCAGCTATGAAAGAGCTTTAATATTATAGGTGAAGAATTTTCTTAGCAATCTTACAGAAGATAGCATTTTAGTGTTAGGTTTTATACCATACATTTAAAAAGGTTGGGGGTGTGGAGTAAATGGAATTTATGGTCAAGAAGAGGAAAATTTCTTTTATATGCATTTGTGAGAGTTATACAGAAGTCCTAGAGTCAAGAATAACTACATTCTATGCTTTCATGATGCTTTTGGTTTACTAGAAATAGTACTGAACAGAATACCAGAAGACTTGAATTTCCACATAGTTATTACATTCAGTAAGTTCTAGTTTTTGCTTATGCAGTTGTCTATGCTATGGTCCCTCAGATATGTATGGATAGACAGACAGACAGATAGCTAGAGATATAGTGTTCCCTATTAATACACAAACTCCTTGAAAGGAGTGACTTGATTTTGTATTTGGATCCCAAGACTTAAGCGGACTGCATGTTCTAGTAACTACTTAATAAATTATTTCTATTTCTTAAAATCATTTCTTAATAAGTTGCTTCTATTATTTCTGTGTCTTTGGAAAATCACTTGGCTCCAGATAAACTCCATCTGTAATATGGGAACTATGATACTTGCTCTAGCTGTCTTTTTTGCTTAACATAAGACTCCAATTAGGTTAATACACCTAACTCTGGAAAGACCTTCTTTTTACAAGTGGGTGATCTGAGGCAGTTGCAAATTGTTTAATAATAGGCAGATGATAGATGGGGGGGGGGAGTGATAGTTGAACACAGATCTTCTGACTCCAGAAAAAAATGATCTTTTTCTTTCTACTATACCACAAAACTTATAGCTCAAGGAACTCATTTAGGTAAATGATCATGACAGTTATGGTAAAAACTGTAAATGACAGTATGGCCAAAATGATTCTTTCCAATGGAAGTGTGGAAAAATTGAGTGACGGAATTATAACTAAAACTCAGGAACTTTTGCAAACAAAGCGAGGCATAGGCTCTTCAGCTAGCTAATAGAAGATCTGGTTTTTATAGGATAATTATTAAAATTCACTGTGTAGTGCAGGAACTTTAATTATAAGTTATGCAAAAAAACCCCAAACATTAAAAAGGGTATTTCAAATGGTGTCAGCCTGACCAAATGCCCCATCCTTAACACCTTGTTCAAATTATTTTTGTCTTCACTCTGTAACTTTATTTATCCTTGACATATGGCCCCTTGACATCTGGCCCCTTGACATCTAGCCAATCATGAGTCATGTAGAATGAACAAATTTGGAACCAAAATTTGGATGGAACATTTTGTAGCAAGGATACAGTTGAAAAACGCATATGCACCCTGTGTATTCTTTCCTAGCATATTTATTTTCTATGGTGAAGACATATTTTCAACCAGATATAATGCGTTCAATATTTGAATCTCTTAGCAATGATACATGGGATTCAGGTACTTGCACTAGGAACCCAATTGGAGCAATTAACACTCCCAACCCTCCATTTTCTAATCTCTGCTGTAATGTTGTTCACCAATTTCTCATTCTTTCCTGTGTCAAAGTTCTTTCCCTGAAAAGCTTCAGGATCATCTCATTGGTTTCTATTGTCGTGTTGCCTATAAAAGCTGTTCTTAGAGAGTTTAAAAAGATAGGAATCCAGCCCAAGGAGAGACCAACATCGTATTGCCATGCCATTTAAACTCTCCTATCAAAGTGCAATGAACTTGGAGACTGTGTAGCTAGTATTCTCAGAGAAGATAAAAGCAGGAGACTTGTATTTGTGCTTCTGACATCTAACCCCTCTCAATCGAACCTAAAATACTACTCTTTTTAAAAAATCCATTTACTCTCTTTTACCTTTTCCTGTCCCTATGACTGCATATTTCCATGTAATTTGAAAAGGACCAGCAGTTGGCCTTCCAGTCACCATTCATTATCTTATCTTTCTCACTCTTCTGCTTGCCAAGCTAATAATACAGATCATTTTAATCTCTCTGTATGGAAACCTAACAACTTTCCTTAACTATTGTCCTATGGTCCTCAGATATTTTTTTTCTATTCCTTACGTCTAATTGGAAAGCTAAAGTTTTCTAAACCAAAGGAAGACAACATTCAAGGTAACTATCCAATTATCCATTTACTGAGTTACTATTATCTTCTTTTAATGTATAACAAAGACCTCTTATTTATCACATCATCCTTTATTTCTTACTTAATACAACCTGTGATCCTATTTATTTTTATTTTTTTAAATCTTGTACTGCTTGTCAAGTCAACATATTCTTTGAGCTGTCAACGGTGACATCTCGATCTTTTTCTTGAGAGGCTCTGGGTAATTCAGAAACCATTAGTGTACTGCATACGAGTGGTCTGAATTGCTCCTTCCACTGAGCCTTACCTTGAACTTGCTACACTGAATTCCATTCACCATTGTGATGTTCGATTACTTAGCTGTCTTTGGTCTTTCTGGATTTCTTTCCATTTCCTAGGCTTGACTACAACTGTGCTTAGTATCTGAATAATTATATGGTTTTGATAAATTTACTGACCTTCCATTCACCCCATCCTTCAGGTTGTTAATAAACTTATAGAACACAAGCTTCAGAGCTGATCTGTGGGTTATCAACTAATTTTCAAGCTGAAAACTAGTGATTTCTCTTGGCTTTCCTTTGCCTAACCAGTTTCAATTCAATTGTGATAGGACTCAGTGGCTTTGTCTATAGGATATCCAAACAGCCAGGTTAAATTCTTACTATTCTGTAGAACAGTATTCAAAAGGTATTATGGAAACATAGTCTGTTTTATCCTGTAATTATCAACTTTCCACTGCTTCCTCTGAATCACAGCCACTGCTTTAAAGAAGTCAAAATTAATTAATTCCTACTTGTTTCCTGTTTCTTTTAAAAACCTTTCAAATAATTATTAGCAGGTTAGATAGTGCATAACATAAGTTAATATCTGATTACATTTTCTTTCTACTATGATTGATTTAAGTGCTCTGTGCTGAATTTTAATTTTCAATCCATCAATCAACAAACATTTATTGAGCATCTATATACCCTAGTTCTACATGCTGGAGGGAACACAAAGATATAAAACTTATGATCAGTGCCCCAAGTAGCTTACGATTATGTTGGGGTGTCAAAACATGTATAAAAACAGTGGAAGTAAAGGAAAATAGCTAAATGTATGCTATTGGTGATATGTATTTTGAGTCCAGAGGTGGGGAAGGGGAAGGAGAGATGAAATTACTCAGGGAATGTTTCCTGGGGCCAAACTAGGGTCTAGAAAAAATGCATGGGATTTGGATATGCCTTAGGGTTAAGGAATATATCCAGGTAGAAGGAGTGATGCTAATGAGAGCATGGGAAGCAGAAAAGTACAAATAATATCTGGTTGAATCGGAAGGTATAAAGAGAAGTAGATACTATATATTTAGAAAGACAATATGAAACAAAAGAATGTTCTGAGTGTTATAGACACTACCTACATCTCTCTATAAAAGTTGTAAAAAGCAAGTAGTCTCTTTAAATAGAAATCTTTAAAATCAGTAAATGATAGTATCTTAGAAGACTGAATATGGATAAAATAAACAGATAATTTTGCTCAACAGAGAAAAGTACTTAATGAGGATTACCAAACACATGGACTTTGGGGGGAATTTCTAGCTCAATACAAACACATAGACCTTTCACAATTATTTCTATAGATTGAAAATATAATATCCTTAAAGATGGCACAGCAGAGATAGGCATAGAGAAGTTGAACTCTACATTATTAGAGGGGGCGTTCCCATCAATATGATCGTAGATCCATTGCACTAATAAGAATATAAGGGAGAGAGAGAGAGAGAGAGAGAGAGAGAGAGAGAGAGAGAGAGAGAGAGAACCAGACAGACAGACAAGAGACAGAGACACAGTACTGGACAGTAAAGTTAATATAAGTGATTTTTTTTCTTTGAATGCATATTTCTTTCAGAAATCTTTATGGAAAATCAAATTCTCAATGTTCAATTTACTTTAAATAAGTATTATCTGTACAGAGGAAAAAAATAGGCCCATACATATACACACAGAGAGACAAAGACAGACACAGAGAAACATACAGAAAGAGAACATAGCACTCACTGAACACTTATTTTGTGCAAGGCTCTGTGCTGAAGACACAAATAAATAAGATAATCTCTGCCCTTAAGAATTTTACCTAAAGGGGAAATTGAAAAAGAAAAAGATAATGAGGAAATACCAGGAAATTTGCTCCATAATAATACCAAATTAGAATTTACTTCAAAGCTTAAAATTTTTGAAAGTAATTTAAATTCTATTCCTCTTTACAAAAGCAAAAAAAAATAAATCCATATCTAAAGGATTAAGAATCACAACAATGTGAAATTGTTTGAAGGTGTGTCAATATCCTAAACCAGATAGTAGAATAGTGTTAGATGACATTTCCAGAGCCCTGCTGGGTTGATCTTAACATAAGGCCATGCAAATATTTCAATTACTAGCAGAATGAGTGAAGAAAGGCAGCAGGGAGAGAGAAAAGATATAAGAGGGGAAAGGGACAAACAGAGACATGTTACCTATTCCTATCCATGCCAGGATATAAGACCTATCTTTAAGCACCACTTTGTTTCACCTGTAGGTTCCAGGCTAGTCTGCATGCCAATTCCTTGGTTTCTCCTAAGCACAGAAAACAGTATCCCATGCTCTATATTGCTGAATCCAAGAGCTATCCAAGTTGCCACACCCCCTTTTAAAGGAGTAAATCAGTCTTGAATCAAGGAGTAATAGCCAACCCTATCAACAACATAAAGGCGTTTTCTCAATCCAAACATTTGGAATTGGGATTCTTTTTCCAAGACCTATTTTTCTGACTAGTGCTAACCAGCATTGAGTTAGTTATTTTGACTCTCTTCTAAATATCATAGAATATCATAGATGTAGAACTGGTGGCATCAGCTGATAATTATGTTTTTGCCAAGGAAGGCTAAGTAAAATAGTCCTAACAATAAAACCTTAGATTTGGAGTTAAAAGATTCCAATTCTTATTTATATCATTCCAGGTGAGTCACTTAACTTCTCACTGACTCAATTTATTAATCTGTAAAATCAGGGAATTAGATATTTCTAAATTCTTTTCAACCTCAAAAATTCTGATTCCTTTAAGACCGATAGATGATTTTCAATTCTAGGCTAAGGAGCTTGGGATTCTCTCTTCTGGGCATTAGCATCCATTGAAATTTTAGAGCAAGAAAATGAGGTTAGCTAACATCAATCAGTAAATTAAGTCTTATCACCTCACTGAAATAAGAAAGTAGATTAAAGATAAACTAATTTTTGTATGGAGTACAATGGAAAAAATATTGGATTTTGGAGTTAAGGTATCTGGTTCAAATTCATGTCACTTCCTCTACCTCTTTCAGTAAATCTTAGTGACTCCCTATTAACTCAAGGATTAAATATAAAATCTTTTTTTGGCTTTAAAGCCCTTTACAACCTGGACCCTCCCTATTAGTCTAGTCTTCTTAATACCTTATTCAACTCTATATGCTCTATAATCCAGTGACACTGGTCTCTTTGCTTTCTATCCCATCTTCTTGATTTCAATAGTTGTTTTCCATGTATGAAATGCTCTTCCTTTGTTTCTTTGAAGTCTCAGCTAAAATCTTTCTTTCTATAGGAAACATTCTTGAATTCCCCATAATGACACTGCCTTCTCATTAGGATTCCCTTCATCTACATACCTTATATGTCTTATTTATACATAGTTGTTTAAATGCTGTCTTCCTCCATTACAATGTGAGCTCCAAAGGCATTGGAAATATATATGATTTATCATAAGTTGGCATCAGGATAGTACTAGAATGACTTGTGAAATGAAATTTATTGTAAAAAATACAGATCATTAAGAATATGTATGATCATATTCATAGTAGGTGAGCTAACAAGATCAAAAGAGAATAAAAGGATAACCCAAGTACCACATTGATACTCTTTAGTTAGTAGGAGAACTAAAGATCATTCATCAGTGTGTTGAGTGCCTCATATATGGAGGATTTATGGAAAAGGCATAGACAAGCATTGCACGGGATGAAAAGGCATGAAGAGGATGCTCTTTATTTCAGTAGATAGAAGACTCATATCGGTACCTTGAAACACTCAAGGTATCAAAGTTGGGGGTGTTGAGTGAGAAGGGGGGGGAGAGGAGAGACTGAAAGAGGAGAGATCAATAAACTTTTGTAGTGGTCCAAGAGTAAAGCAAAATGAGCTGGGTGAGAATGATGGCAGTAGAATGAAAAGAAAGACCATTATGGTTAAGTGGGTTTTAAACCTGAGTGAGCAGAGAGATACTACTTTGAGCAGAAATGGAAATTTCAATAGAGGAAACCTAAATGTTAATCTAAATGTTAAACCTTGCATCTTTCTGATACAAAGTTGCTGCTGTTTATTAAATATGTTAAAGGAAATAAATAAATTTAAATAAAATTAAATAAATAAATTAGATAAAGATTATTACTGTTGTTTAGTTGTTCCAATCAAGTATGACTCTTCATGACCCTTTTTTGGATTTTATTGGTAAAAATATTGATGTGGTTTGCTATTTTCCTTCTCCAAATTATTTTATATATGAGGAAACTTAAGTGAACAGGATTAAGTAACTTACCTAGGCTCACACAGCTAGAAAGTGTCTGAGGCCAGATTTAAATTCAGGAAGATGAATCTTTCTGACTCTAAGCTTGGCACTCTACTATGCCATTTAGTTGCTCCATATTTTATTATAAACACTTTTTATTAAAGATGAATGCAATATTAAACATATTGTAGCTTTTGTAAAACTAGCTCCTTTAAATAATATTTACTATTCAGGTACCCAAGTATTTTCTGAATTAAGCATCAACAAATCACTAGTACTTGGATACTTAGTATGAGAGATGTCTTGTGCAGTGCAAGACAAATTACTGGTGAATTGTTGCAAATTAACTTCAGCTATTCAATTGGGTTGCTTACTATCTCTTTGGTCTATTGTGCCATTGACTTTGTCCTTCCCATCTCTGTTAAAAAAAAAACATTTTTATTATTATTGTCAATTTTCCTTAGCGTTTTTTTTTCTTTTTGGTTTCAATGATCATTCTCCTTAATTCTGTTAACTTGAAGAATAGTAAGGAGCTTTAAGTTATGCCATCAGAGGATGATTCAAGGAAACTGAGGATGTTTACTTAGGAGAACAGACTTTAGGGAGGGTGGAGGAGAATGGAACTGGAGAGGAACACAATACGTGTCTGCAAGTATTTGAAGGAATGTCATCTGGAATAAGGAAAAGACTTTCTTTTTTATGTTTGGCCAGAAGAAGCTGATTCAGAAGAAGCTGTGGAAACTGAAAAGGGAAAAATGTAGATCTGAAGTAAGGAAAGACTTTCTAACAATTAGGTCTAATCTGTTCCTTCAAGATAGAATAGGCTGTTTTGCAACATCCATGTCTTTATCTCACAGAATGTCTTTAATCAGAGGCTGATGGGATGTGGTAGAGAAGATTTTTTTTTTCAGGCATGGGTTGACCACTTAAGTACTTTTCATATGAACTTATACATTATACACATATGCATATAGAAACATATAATATACATACATGCATATATGTATATATACATGTGTGTGAATATGATAAATATGTATATTTATCACATATATATGATATGTATGTACTATGTACATATATGTACTATGGTGTCTAAGAACAAGGGAATATGCACCTATCTCTTGTTTGGAAGCTTTCTTTTCTGAGTGTCAGAGATGAAGGTCATTAACTAAGAACTACTGCTTTTAGATGGCTTCAGATAAAACAATATTAGCCTATTCTGAAACAATGAATAAATTGGTATAAGTGAATGTTTGTCATGCCTTAAAAGTAATGGAAAAAGCAGAATTAGTGAAGAGGAAAGCCAGGAAAGAATTTTAAAAGGGAATTTATCTCCATGAGGTCTTTGATATAATGCTATCTCAATATAATTCATAGTTATTCAACATTCTTGTTTTATCTACTTGTTAGAATGGTATAATGGTACCTTGGCTATGGCATCTTGGAAAATTCTATGACTATGTCTTAATCTTCACAGCATCCCTGGGCTGTGCAGAAAGATGATGATATGCTTTATTTCTAAACATGCTTTGAATCTATCCCCTGAATTTGTGTTCAGAAAATAAACACTTATTTAAGAAAAAGTTGAGCAAATGTAGGATCATTTCTTTGACAGACTTGAGGGCTGAAGGCACCAAGATTCATGGCTGATGATAAAATTGGAGAGTGGCTAAGATCCTGATGTTAATGGAGGCCATGCCCAGTGACATTCCTTAGGGGACACCCGCTCTGTCCCACACTATATTCTTTTCTTACTTTACCAGAAGTTTATCCAGGGTTGGAGTAAAACATTGAATTCTTTAGTGTTTTATTTCTGCAAGTTGGAATGGATGGTTTAACACCTGCATGCATTCTGATCACCTGAACCTACAATGAGACCTCCTAGTCTCTGCTTGTTGGCAACAGTCTGTCTGTTGCCTCTTTTTGAGATTGTTCATTTTACATTTGGTTTAGCCAAGATCTCAGCAGCATCAAACTGTACAAGGATGTTATCCAGGGATACTAGGGGAAAGAGCTGGAGTAGGACCATAAAAATAACAAGGTGCAAACAAATGCTGTACTCTCTAGGTGTTGATCAGTAACACCTGGAGATTCTAGCCGACAACCTAACTAATCAGTAAATCACCTAAATGCCAGTTGTTCCCTTAGCCACCTCAGGTGAAAATGAAACAGCTGTTTAATTTTGCTTTTATGATAGGAAATTCATATTCCAAGTTGTTGATATCTTCATTTTGTAACTGGATGCTTATTGGTATCTTCTCATTATTCTTGAAGCTCTCTGGTCATAAGGTAACATGGTTGATGATGGGCAAAAGGCTGAATTTTCATTTACCTTTTTGGGCAAAAGAAGGTTTGAGAAATGGAACCCAAATGGAACACTTTGAAATTCAGATGCTGAGGACAGGGGTAACAAAGAAGGTTGAGATCTGGGGTGCTGAGGTTGCAATACAGAGCCTTCCAACTTACCCTCAGGAATGCTAAGCAGAGGAAATACGATTCTGGAACATAGGCCTTGCAAGCTCTTAAAACCTCTAAAGAAAAGAGCTTTGGTTGGCTTGAGACTGTGCAATAGCCAGCTACAACTGAATGCTTTATTGCTGTCTGGAAGTGTTTATTTTCTGAACATAAATTCAGGGGACAGATTCAAGGCATGTCTAGAAATAAAGCATATCATCATGTGAGCTAAGCTGACAAGGACAATTTACTGTACCCTGCATTCGTTCTGGGCCAATCGGAAGAGAGCAGGCTATTAACATTCTGAAATTCCCGCTGTTCAGTTCTGATTGTCCCTTCACTGAACTTTGGAATGGCATGTATTAACCCCTTGAGGGTCTCTGATGCAGAGCTCAGATCCCACGAAGGGACACTTGTTTAGCCCCAGCAGCTTGTCCAGATGTTACTGACAGCAACAGGATGATTTTAAATGCCACGCCACTGAGGATACAGGGAGGGGGCTAGGGTGGGAGCAGGGGCCCAGCAGAGGGTTAAAAGATATCCTGAGGGCTTTTGTGGAGACTCCTTGCATAGTGGACTTCATTGTTAAGCTGTGATTCAATTTTCTAAGATGGAAGTTAGAGTTCTCTATTGAATATTCAGTCAGAGACTGTTAGATCAACAAATGTGATATTGTGAGACTCACCCACTAGGGAGGTAGGAAGGCGCTAAATCTGACACTTGTATGACTTGTGATATGGGCTTTGGCTTTGTGATAGTCTTAAAAACATCTGGTTACACCTGCTGGTGATGGGGTTTAAGTCCATTAATCGAAAGAAAATTGTTGAAAGGATTCCCTCTACCTCAAACTTGAAAAGAAATGAGCATAACAACAAACTATCAGCTTTAAAACACCTCAAAGGAGTGCATTTTGGAACAGCATGTTAAAAAAATGGAAAGCAATATTTAAAATCAGTTTTCCCATGTCATTAATATTGACATGCTATATTTTGGGTTAGTTTATTACTCAACATACTAGAAAAAATGGACTTAGGGTCAAATAGCAAAGCTGAGGGATTGGATTGAAAAACTTTTAAGTGGAAAAAAAATTCACCACAAGAACTTGCATGTACTTGATACTAGGAATTAAATGTGTTTCCTTAAAACATAAAAAAAAAAGATTAAATATTTAGGTTCACATTTATTCACTATAGAAAAAATGTCTTTCACCCATTTCCTTTCCTTTTTTCTTTCCTCTGTTAAATCCCTTCCTGCTAGTTTGTTTTATATAATCCTTTCCTCATGTCATTGTTTAATATAATAATCTTCAGCCCTTAGATGAAGAAAAGAGAAAGGAAAGAATCAAAAGAAACATTTATCCAAAAAGACATGCTTTAAGTTGTTGCATAATTTCTTCTAAAAGACTTCTGAACATTCCAATGGCAGACATCAACCTTTAGAATTGTATGTGTCATTTTGGCTTTTCTTTTTCTGTTAAGATTTCATTGTAGCTGTGATTTAATTGATGTGATATGCCCCTCCAAAGATATAGATTGCAATCCATCCATGACCTCTCAATCTCAATGATCTTGAACTCTTGGAAATCTTCTTCAGGGTTAAGATGGGGGTGGGTGTCCATCCTCGGAGTGCTTTGTAATTTCCTGGATATCAAACAAGCATGAAGAGGCCCCCATAAGTTATCCCTCAATCTTACAACATGACTGTCCAACTTCCTTTGTGGTCAATCAAATCTTAGTCTATCAATCAATCATTTATTAAGCACCTACTTTGTGTCAGATATTGTGCTATGGCTTGGAAACATTGGGACATCTTTACTGCTTCTCTTGTACAATTCTTCCATAGTACTACATAGTAACCTAGTTAAAGCCATCAAAGATCTTTCCATTACTTCTGGATAATGCTCAATTAAAATGCTTCTGAGACTGTTATTAAATGATTCACAGTCAAAGAGCATTTAAAAGAATAATGTTCAAAAGACAGGCTTTTTTTCTCCTGGTAATAAGTTTTGAGCCATTAAAAGTATTGGACATTTTCCTAAAGTCATTCTAGCCCATTCTCTTCGTCTCCTATTTAGTTCTAGGTCTATCATGACCATCTGTAAGACCGATCCAAGATACCTATATATTGATATTTTTTCTTCACACAAATTTTTCCAGTTGGGGTGATTATTCCAAGTTCTCTTGATAGATTAGAAATCTCATTAAATGATATTTTTTAAACATTTTATCCTCATCACAGACTAAAAAAATTTAGTTATGAAAACAAAATAGAATTTAAAGAATTCTTTGAAACTCACAATGGTATGTTCTTAATGGTGCAGTTAATAAGCCTTTAATAACCACTTATTGTGTACAAAGTACTGTGCTAACTTGATTATTCTTTTTATTAGGGATAGAAACCAAAAGATTTAAAGTTAGAAAAGACTTTAGAGAGTATCTAATTCAGCCCCATCCTTTTATAGATAAGGAAATTGAGGCTCAAGGGATCTTACCATTTTTGTTCAAGGTTGCACAAGAAAGAACTGGACCAAGATTTAAACATATGTGCTGAATTCAGTGTCCTTTCCACTAATCAGTGCAATGTTTTTATGTATTAATGACTATTTTATTTGTCACCTGAGAGAGCCAAGAACCTAAATTATTATTAATTTGACTGTTCCTTTTGCTTGGCTACAGAAATACTAATGCATCTCGCAAATGGCTGCGGGTTATTCTTATCTTTACTCTATCTTCATCCCAAATTATATATGAGGGCCCATAAGTGATGCCTTTACTGGTTTATCTTGAGGTTATATTTATATTGAGGTCATTCATGACTCCTTGAAGATGGATATACATATAAACACATATACACACATATATATGCATGTGTATACATTATACAGAACATATATTTATGTGTGTATATATACATATGTGTATGTTATTTATATATATGATAAAACTCAATGTGGCTAAATAATGCTTTTATTAAAATGTTAATGGAAAATTTGTTTTATTGTTTTATACATAGTTAATAGACACATCTCATTTCTGTCTCAGATATTTTTCTTAGTGGTCCTGATGAATAATTAACATACTGATTTCTCTTAAGATGTTTACAATTTAGTCTGTGTCATACTCTACCCACTTCTATAATGAAAAGACCAGATTATTCCAGAGACTTTATATTGCATCTACACTAATAATGATGGAATGTTAAACATAATGCACCAATAAATATTTAGAAATTGGGTGAAAGGAATGGGGGGGGAAGCACTTTGTGCTAATAATTGATATTCTGAGAAATATTGTGATAAATAGAACTAATGCATGCAGATATATTTTTCCTCCTATAAATGTAATTTATTAAAAAATGGTATCAGAAATAACCTGCAGTTAGATCTAAACAACTTGGAAAATAGATTGTTTATTTTCATGCCAGTGGTCATTATTTTTCTTTGCTATTTTTCAGAAAGAAATCCCTTCCTGATGACATGAGCTTCAACTATGGAAGTTCAGTCAGGAAAACAGATGTTTTTTTTTTGAAATTCCAGGGACCAATTCTTGGCCCCCTCCCCTTTCCCCCTTTTTCTTCAGCTGTTTCATTCCCTCATTCTGGCTGATTCCATTTTTCTTCTGACTTCAGACAGGATCAGTGCTTAAAATTGCTAGGAATTTTTCACTTTGATGTGGAATCACAGTGGAGGTTTTAGTGTATAGCTCTGCCCTAAGCTTTGGGTGCTCTATTTAGTTCCTATGTTAGTAAGAGATTTGGGGGTAGGGATGGGGTAGGTGAGAAATTATTTCCCAGAGTTTTAATCCTTGCTCTTAAAATTTTCTTCCTGGAAACTATAACATATGACCTTATAACAATAATTGGTCACATTTTTTCCTTCACAACAGCTCTATGAAGACAGTATAGTGACAACATTATGTTCATTTTACAGATCAGAAAACCATGGTGAAAAAATAATCCATTGAGTCATATATTTAACATGTTTCAGTGTCTGGACTGGAATTCAGGTATCCTGACTCTAAGACCTATTATGTTTCACCACTTTTTTCTTCTTTTATTACAATGACTTAAAAGTAGTGGGTACCTCTCAAACACATAGCATTTAGGATATATTACTCCTATGAATGGATTCTGTTTCTTATGCTTCACATAAAGATACTAGATTCCAAATCCCATGACAGCTTTCATATCAGAATTGCTGAATTTTCTCCTTTACCTTGGAATGAAAGATAAATCAAATCAAGTATCTAATGAATGTCTGGTACTATTATCAGTGCTTAGTTGTTGGGGATAAGGGTAGAAGCAACAGAATCTGCTCTAGTGCTTTGAAAGTCCAATTGTTTTAATATCTATCTGGCAACTCAATTCATGGAAATGTGGAAGCTGGAGCCTGGTTGAGTGTTTTGACACTTAGTGGATTCTTACTTGGAAGATTTGTGTTAAATGGTCTGGCTGAGCACCCCCTTTGGTAGGGACTAGAAAAGCTTGCAAAAAAAAAAAGAAGGAAGGAAGGAAAAAAATCGAAAACACTAAACTGAGATAGTCTTCTAGATAGACTAGAAATACTTTCATATGGAACTAGTTTGTTTGGGTTGATTATTTCATCCAGTAAGATCTTTGTACTCTCTTATTTTCCCTCCTCCTTAATACATACACAGAGACTTTCTAATTTTCTCTAACTTAGTTGGGAGTTATGTTCATGAGTTTTAGGAAGACTTTTTTTATGTTATAGTTTTGTACTTCGGCCATCCCAGCTTTCTATCAGGAGTGGCAGGCAGCCAAAAACTGGAGTCATTGTTTGCAAACTCTAAATATAGAGTCAAGATTTATATGAAGAAAACAGATATGTCTTGTTATAAAACCATGAATAAGCATTGGCACAAACATAATAGTTTATTCTTCCTTGATATCGCTTATTTTAAATAGCTCTCTATCTTTTTTTTACCAGGATACTATAGATAGATACATTACGGAAACATTTCCTTTAACTGAAAGTACTGGAGGGTTTGCTCTTTTCTTCGTGCAGTTAAGACTTCATTATTCTTTGGAAGTGATGATGGAAATAAGAGCCTGAAGGAGATTTGGTCTCTCTGAATTTCAGGTAGCCTGTGGGAATTTTATTATTAATAATGTATAGTATTCATCTGCAGGTCACTGTTGATGTAAGTCTCTTTCTAGGTTTGCCTGAACTTTGCATAAAAGGTGCCTTGATCCCAGGGATTCAGAGTAGTTTTCGTCCATAAGATGTCAAGTACAGTAAGAGGGAATAACCTCTCTGCAAGTCACCTACCCTCTGCTCCCTGCTTGCTCCCCATCCTCCTCCTCCTTCTTCCCTCTCTCCACTTTCAAACACTCCCCCCAATCCCCTTTAATCATTCCTGCCTGGTCCACAACAAAGGGGTAGAGGGAGGGAGAGAGAAAGAGAGACTTTCAGAAAGAGTTAAAAAGGATGGATGAAATTTATACAATGTACACCATATGGCTTGACATTTTCCAGATTAGTTAAACATTTCTATTGGGAATAAATAGTCCTGTACATCGATGTAAAGAAATTGCAAGAGACAAGGGCACATTCAGCAGAGCTATACTATGGAGCAAGGCTTACTCCCTGGGAGCATTTAAAAAGTCAGAAAACGGGGTTCCGAGTAGCAGAGACTCATGGTAGCCCACGCTGTCCAACTGTCCTGAAAGGGAGCTAATACCTTGAGAAGAAAGCCCAAATAAATTCTGGCTCTTAAAGTTAAATGTGGGTAATTATTTTCCTTAAAAAAAATCCAGTGACATACAAAACTCTCTTTGAAACAGAGGAAGGATTAAAGTTTGTCAAAACCCATTTCTAAGATCTTACTGCCAGGGCAGAGATGCTTGTGATGGCTGCCGAGTTGATTCTAGGTGGGTTGATGTTGGTGAGACGGCAAGCAGATATGCTTGTGTCTGGTGTAGACTCCTTGGTGAACAGCCCTAGAGCCATAGATTTCATTTGATCTTTGCAAAGGCTAACATCTGTCTGCTGTCATTTTAGTAAGATTGATGACAGGCTGGGAAAGGAGGAGTGGGGTGGGGGGGGAGGAGAGGGAACAGATCGAGAGAAAAGGAACTCTCAGTGGCCCCAGTGGCGGTGGCCAAGGCTGCCAGGGGTCACTGGTGCGACCTTTCTGGTCGTCCAGAGGCTCTGGCAGGAAGCGCTCCATGCACCACACTGGCAGTAATTGCACTGGCCTGTTATAGTTGATTGCAAGAACTCCAAGACAGAGAGGCAGCATTTTGCACCTTATATATCTTAATAGATTACTCACATTGCAAACTGCACTGAGCTAAATGTTATGACAGCCATAAGAATGTAGTTTACTGTTATCTTACTGTAGCTGGGCAGGGCAGGGTAAAGCTATCACAAAATATTTTTTTTTAAAGTTTCCAAGAGAAACTAACTGATACAGACATAGAGCTATTTTTACATAATCTCCTGAATTTTGGCAAACTCCTTTCAAGATGTAATACATATGCAAATAATATATATGTATATGTGTATGCATATAACACATATAGTGTGTATGTATTTCCTTTTGGTACTGAACAAAGCAGCAAATGATTTTTTTTCAATGCTTCTCCTAAAGTGTTGTGTGAACCCCACGGAGGGCTGAAGTTATTTAGGTCCCTTTGAAGGGATGTGTCCCATATTTGAAGCTTGACTATTGGCTCAGTGTGCATAATACTTAAAGAAATAAATTATTTCCATGGCCAAGTAGGAGAAAGGAGTAGATTTTGTGGGGAAGATTCAATGTGATTTTCTTAAATTGTTACTTAGACCATAATGTCACATCCATATTGTCCCTTCTAATCCTGCACTCAGAAAACGTGGAAACGTGGGGTTGCATAGCTGGCAAAAGGAACCTTGCCAAACACATCCAACTGTAGGGTTAAAGAGTAGCAAAAAGCTGGAGAGCTGGACAAAAATTCTGTTTGTTTGTTGACTACTGGTGTAGTCAAGTGTTTGATTGGAACCCACTGGAGCACTGACTTTGGGCTATTTTCAGTCTATACCAGCAGGAGACAGATTCCTCCTTCGGAATTCAAGTTAAACCCATGGGACATTTTCCAACTTTGACTTAAAAATAAGATACTTCTTTTCAAATGACAGCCCCAGGTTCCCAGAGTCAGATGTAAGTCTTAACATCCTGAGCCATGATGACATAGCCTTGGATTGTGACTCAATGGACTTACTTGCCAAGCTGTAAAACAAGCAAAATCATTTCCAGTATTTTGGATAGATCACAGGATATTAGTATTGCAAGGAACGTTTAGGTATGTTAATATAATCTTACTCTGTGGTTGGAGATATACAATACTTTCCTATAAGGGATACTTCAGGGCAGAAGTTCTACCCCTTCCTTTTAGTTTCTTAGGTTCAATCAATAATTCAATTAATTTCTATTTTAAAAACTATTTGATTGTGTGCCTAGCATGTGAAATGCATTGCTAAAGTTTTGAAATGAGTGTAAATAGAACTGTCCAAAGGAAGAAAGAGATCATGGGAGCATATAACTGGGACTGGCAGGTCACCTAGTCCAACTGTTCCATTTAGGGCTGAATTGGTGAAATGACTTAACTAAACATACAAGTTAAGAAACCAGGATTCAACCCCCCAGTCCATATATACAAATCCTAAAGATAAAAGAACCGAGAAGAGATAGTATCCAAGACACCTATAAGAGGCTATGTTCCCATGACATCAAAGCAAATGAAGACTGATTAAGCCACAGGAAGCAAAACAACCAGCTTGACAGTGGGTTTACTTATGTATGTTGACAGTCTTGTTTGGTTATTTTCACGATGGGTAGAAATGATCTAAGACATTCTTTCCTAGACAGTAACCAAACAAACCAAAGTCAAAACCAAAAATTAGTGCAACAAAATACTGTTGGGTATGATGTAATGAAAATTTTCCCAATATTTGTAGTAGCATATCGCTGACATTTATGAAGAATGATCCTTATAAAGATAGTACTTAACTTATAATACACTGAGAGATTATAGTTTTTTTTCAGATTTGGATTTTTTTTTGGAGGTTCCTTTGCCTATTTTGTTTTCTTATAAATTACCTTTCAATTTTTAAGAAGTGATTAGTTTTCTAGGGGAAAAAAAGTCTTTCAACAAAGCAGAGTAGTGATATCCCACTGTTTTTGTATCTGTTTTACCCAGCATTGTCCCTGCAACACAATAGATGCAGATATTTCTCAGGAAGTTGTACATAATTGGGGGAGCAAAATAGACAAGAAGATAACCTACCACAGAACATATTGTTGTACAATTTTATTAATTTCTAATTTTCTAGTTTCTCCTTTTTTGCATTCTTTTGTTTTTTTCTTTCCTTTTCCTGATCTTTCTAAATAATTTCTCTCTCTCTTATTTAAATTCACTTGAATTTATATTCTGACCATTTGTTCCTCCCCAGAGAGCAGCCTATGACTGGTCCAATCTCAATCCTTCCCCTCCATCTCCCAATCCAATATGAACACTTACTTGCCCAAGTTAAATGAAAGGCTAAAAGTCTAGGCTTGGAGGACCAGACACAGTTCTTTGTTTAATATTAAACAAATAATTTAAAAAATATATGTTTAAATACATGCATGTATTTTATATATGTATGGATACTTGTTCATATTTCTATTTGTGAATAGATATATGCATATATACATATGAATTTATATCAAATTAATAATTGATAAATAAAAGTAATACAAGATTATAAAATAATAAAATGTAAAATTGTTTAAAATATATATGTATATGTAATTAAAATTAACATGGTAATAAACTAAATTGCTGTATTTGTGTGTTCCTTCTGTATTTGCCTTTTTTCTAAATGTTAAAAATATTTAATTAAATTATTTTTGTATATCTATCAGTATCCAACACTCCACTTTTTCTTTTAAATAGGATCACTATATATACTTGCTTTCCCC
Organism: Myrmecobius fasciatus; assembly: GCA_023553655.1. NCBI lineage: Eukaryota > Metazoa > Chordata > Mammalia > Dasyuromorphia > Myrmecobiidae > Myrmecobius > Myrmecobius fasciatus. Next base: position 84,829 of record JAJPUD010000218.1, on the reverse strand, counting down.
AAATAATTAGATTTCCCTGTTTCATTTTCTTTAGGCTCCACAGAACCCACAGTTGAAAGGAGAGAAATGGTAATGATGATGGTGGTGGTGGTGGTGGAGGTGGCAGTAGTAGTGGTGGGTAATGGTGGCAGTGGAGTGGGGGTAGAGAAAGATGGTTTGTCTTTAATTAAAACCAATGAAGGACTTTTGGCTTAATAATAATAAAACAAAACAAGAAATAAACTCCAAAATAGTCTCTTCCCACTTCCATCACTGCCTTTCCTGCCTCTCACCCACTTTCTTCTTCTTAGAAGCCCTTGGATCAAGTGTCTCTCCAAAGTACAAAAACCCAATCACGCCAGGTTTGAAAAAACAGGACTCATGCTTTGGGGGAATCCTGCTTGTGTTTGCTCTAGATATGCTGAAAATAGGATGAGTATAAATGTGACTGACACATAGCTTAGAATAAGACACTGAACAACGGCCAAATAAAAATATTTCTCCATGCCCTCCCGTTGAACAGGAGAATGGCACAGTTTCTGTCTTTGTCAAGTGTGGTTCTCAGGTAAATTGTTCCATCTGATAAAAGAATAGCTCCAGAAAGGGGTGAAAGACCATTTGTAGGACATTTGTATTCATGTATATATATTTTGCTGTTTATAATTCTGTCATAACAATCACTTCCAGAAGCAAGATGCTTTGCCAGGCACCCCTACAGAATATAGTTTGGGTTTTCAGCAGGAGGAACTAGTGGATGATAAATTTATTTTTATTGTGCAGAGTTTGTCAGAAGGAGCAGAGTGCATTTATCTCAGGGTCACTGATACATACATGAATACACTCAGACTTTCCACATTGCAGGGTTGGGGCAGGCCACTCCCATGATCTAGAAATCTGAGTAAAATATTTTGGCTCTCCTTTTGTACCAGTGAAAAACTCTGAGCTTTTTTTCTTTTTCTTTTATGGCATGTTTATGTTCTTATTATAAAAACTGGGTTAAGTATTTGGTCATAGGCGCTATGTTGTCTTCTGACCTTTGAGTGTTGTCTGCGGCTTCCTCAAAACTCACCCCAAATTCCCATTTTATTTCTTCTATTGACCTATAATATATTGAAACCTCAGTGAGGAAAGTTGTGATGTGGAAGGGTTCACTGTATTTATATGGTGTTATTTTGCGAATCTTATTTTATTCATTTTCTTTATGTGGAAGAGGCAAGGGCCATACATCTTGAAAGATGTATTTAGTACCTCCAGCTATAATTAATTTTAAAGAGAGATATCAAATGCTCTGATCACCAATGATGAGTCAGAAAAGAAGATTCTTTCTGTCTTCTTCAGTAAAAAATACTAGCTTGATTTTCTAATACTTAGGACTTTTCCTTTCCCCACCCCCAACATCTCATCTTCTTGCTAACTGTAACTAATGCAGCAAAGTGGAGAATTTTTTAACAGCATTTTTGTTCAACTGTCTAATTATATGGCCCCAAAGGTATCTTCCATCTCTGAGATTTCCTGATTCTGAGAATCACAGTCTTGATTTTACTTGATTTTGGGACTTTGACTTCATGTGAAGATGTTATAAGGGGATCATTTTATACAAAAGTAAAATGATCTTGAACTTCGTCCTCCCCACTCCTATACATGTTTTTATAAAAGTGAAGATTCAAAAAAATTGTTGCATTTTTAACTTACATGTTTTGAGGATTCAGGGTATAGCTTCTTTAAAAAATAAAATAAAAGATGATCTATAGAAATCTTTCCTTTTATTTTACAGAAGCACAGAATTTGAGGATTTAAGATGACAAAGGTTATTTAGTTTAAATATTTCATTTTTAAAATGGGGCTATTAATAGCAGTTACCTCCCAGGATCGTTATGAGAAAACAAAAGGTAATACTTATAAAGCACTTAGCCTCCCTTCTGGCACATAATAGGTATTATATAAATGCCTATATCTATATTTCTATTCTTTTTGAGACAATAAAGTGGCACTATGAAAAGAGCACTGGGCCAGCAGTCAGGAAGTCTTGAATTCAAATCTGTCTTCCAATGCTTAGTAGGTGAATGATCCTGGGCAACTTATTTGATCTCTATTTGCCTCATTTTCCTCAACTGTAAAATGATCACATCTCTATCACAGGGTTGTTGTAAGGATCAAATCAGACAATATTTGTAAAATACTTAGCACAGGCTCTATACAAAGATTTATTCCATTTGACTTTCCTAGATGAACAACTCAAAACTCAGTGAAAGGAAATGACTACTACAAAATCACATAACTAATAAATGATTAAAGTGGAACTGGAAACCAAATCTCCAAACTCTAGATCCAAATCTTTTTTCTACCCCAACATACCATTCTGCAATTACTCCAAATATTTATTTGTTACTTTGAAAATAATCTGTTATTTTCAATGTTTATTCAAAGGAGAAAAAAAAAGTCAGATCATTTTTTAAGGTTGAGTAACTGATTTCTTTAATCATGTCATATGGAAATTTAAGTACCTAATTAGGGCATTCCCTCCCCCTTTTCAATAAGTCAATAAATATTTATTAAGTGTTTATTATGTTATAGGTACTATACTAATCACTAGAGATGGAAAGGCTAAAAACATTCAGATTTCCAGGAGCTTATTGTCTAATAGGGAAGTCACCAAGCATGCAACTGTACATACAAGACATATACAGGATTCAGTGGATATAAACAATTGAGGGAAGGCACTAGGATTAAGGGGGATCAGAAGAGGCTTCTCATAGACAGTTGTATTTTAGCTGGGACTTTCTTCCTGTCCTCTGAAACAGAATTGTCTTTTTTCCCCTTTCCTCAAAAATGTAGTATAGGTGAAGAAGAGTAATGTGTTGAGCACGTATTAGGCATTCCATAAACATTTCTTAATAGAAAGTTTATCAAAGAACAATATTAAGGCAACTGTAGAAGCAATATTATTTCAATGCAAGGACCTAGACAAATGAAATAGTAAATATGAGCACATTTTGGGAAAAGTATAAAGAAAGGCAATATGCTGTAATGGATAATGTTGGACTGGGAGTGAGGAAAATCTGGGTTCGGGTCTCACCTTTTACACAGGATATGTGTCCCAAGATTATCTCAGTTCACCAGGAAGATCTCTTAAGATTGTTTGCAGAGCAGGTGTTCACTTTCACCAGTAGGAAGATTTCCTCATTTTCAGTTCCTTAAACCTGTGAAATCACTGGTTTGAGCCAAAATAAAGTGCAATAAAATGTTATTCTGATTTTTTTCTGATAAAGTCCTACTCTGATGCAAAGATGAGGGAAGAGCTCAATGGGGCAAAGTATAATTCAATTGATTGTAAGTATGGAGAGTATAATCCCCTGTTGAGCATAGTTGTCATATTGAGAGGGGGTGATTCCCTCCTGCAAATGTCCCATAGATGGCACTTTGGGCATCTAGGGGCCCACAGTTTTAATGACAGCAGTTGCCATGGGGAGAAAGAAGTGAAATACACCCTCTTTAGCAGAAGAAAGATCTCCACCCTTCCATGCTGGTATCTTGGGAACACGTGTCCTCATGCTTCTTAATTTTGTTATGATAACTCCTCTTGATGTGGAGATAAATCTAGGTTTACAAAGAGTAAGCTATCCGAATGCAAGCACTAGCAGATTGTACCAGACTAGAACAACTGGAGGGCTGGTCTAGCCAAGTTCAAAGACACTCATTCCTATAAGATTTGGCTACAAGAAGGGACATTTTTGAGTCAAGTTTGTCCTTAAGACTGTCTACTAAGGTATAGAAACATTGCCACTTCTATTAGGGGAGATTATGTCCGCAATGAAGTAATTTTGGAACCTCATAATATTGAAGCATTATTATTGTTATATTTTTGGAATATAGGAGAAGTGAGAGGCTTGGAAGCACATGGATGGGTTTTTAGGAACCTATTTCATATTCTGACAACGAGATGTGCCCATTGTTAATACACAGGCTCCTTTCTCCTTTCCTTCTGCAATCTTAGGAACCATCTTTACAATGGGCACTCGATATTAAGATTGCTTATTTTGTTTTCATGAAAAATAAGGAGATTGTAAATACTATGAAACACACACAGCTATTTCATAGATAAGAAGAGAATGTGGGGAATTGGTAGGAAGCAAAATGCAAGCATTGGCAGACTCCACCTTGTTTGATAGAACTCTTCATTTCACACTGGGAAGATCCCCATTTATGTGCTTGTTGCCTCTCCAGATTAAAACTCCTAGAAGGCAGTGGCTGTTTCATGCTTGTCTTTGTATTTTCAGTACCCAATACAATGCTTGATATATTAGGTACTTATTATATGCTGATCGATTGATTGACTAGTGTGTTCTTAAAGAATTTTTATACAACTGACTTTACCTTTTCAATAGTTGTTTATGATGGGGGTAATTGGGGGATGGAGTAAAGGTGGAGGAGATAGGAAAGGGGGAAATGCTTCATTCACACTGTCTTGAAAATGGTGGCTAAATTTACCCCCTTCAGCTAACTTACCCTTTTCTGAAATATTATTACTAATAATTATTAATACCATGTCCTTGTCTTAAGCAGAAGAAACTATATATGAAACACTAAACAGCAAAAATATCTAATTTATCTAGTCTGAGATGATAATAATGATGATTAGCAAAATTGTTAACAATTATACAATTTGTATAGTATTTTAAAGTTTGATAAGAACTTTCATTTAATTTTCACAACAATTCTGGGAAGTGGAAACTATTATTATTATTCCCATTTTTATAGATGAAGGAAATGGAACAGAAAGGTTAAGTGCCTTATTTAGGATCACACAGCTAGTATGTGTCTGGGGTGGGATTTTTTCAGATCTTTCTGACTCAAGTGCTCCATTGTATTAGATATTGTTGCTATTATTATTGTTATTATTATTATTATTAGTGTTTTTGTCAAATATTTTCAAATATTCACAGTATAAAAAATAAGGCTGCAAACCAGCTTGCAACATCAGGCTTTGGGATTCTGGTCATTTCAGTACCACAAAAGCCCTTGGTGCTAGAGAAATCCTCTGTGTTTTTAAGATGAGGATTTTTTAAAAAAAACAAATAATACCAATCTGCAAGCAGTGTGTCAAAAACCCACAAGTGCCTTCTGCTTGGCACATATTTAACCCTGTGACTCTCATAGGGGCCTGGAAATTCCGATTTACTTTTTATCTAGTGGGCCACCGAAACGCTCCATGTTTAAACCATGGGAACCCGAATAGCTCCCATTAAATATGAGATGAGTGAACAGAATCGGTTCACCCATGCTAACCAAATGCAAATTCTCAGATGGAAACTCATGGTCAGCTCTTTCGAATGCTATTTTCAGAACTTCCACAAAGGACTGCGCTGTGATTATATGTATTCATGATATGTATATCATGTATTCAGCTCAAAGGATATTTGAATGATGCATTTAGAATTATTCCTAAAAAAAGGACTCAGCCAGCATCTGTAAACTGCTTCGTCTTTGAGAAGCGGGAAGAGAGAAAAAAAAAATGTAGCTTGATTTTCTTTAAAAAAAAAAATACCAACTCATAAAGCAGTGCAGCTTATGTGAGTTGGTGTTAATGCTACATTACACACAGACACACTTAGGCATAATCACATGCATTCACATGCATACTATTGCAAACACATAAACAACCTTATGGAATTTGTTTTTCCCTTATTATTTTCATCTCCAAATTCACTTTTTAAATCAAGGGAGCCCTCGGCATCAGATCACAGACTTTCCTTCCTCCCTCTATAGGAAGACAGATGTCCATGGGACATCTATCAAAGATCAAAGATTTTTGTAGTTGATTGATTGGTGGTTCTCCCCCTGCCATGCCCTTTCCCCATCCCATTCCACCAGCCATCACCTATGCATTGACTGCCCAGCTTTCTGTTTCAGAACTTTACTTTTCTTCTTGGGTTGATATGTTGTTATTGTTTTTTCCTTTTCATTCTTTCTTTCCATTCTCATTCCCTCCATATCCCTATCACCCTCCCCCACTTGACTGTTTCTCTGGCTTGTCTTCAGTGGTTCAGTGAAGGTCTGTGTTATGTAGCCTCCTGGGAGACCAAGAGTGTCACATCCAGGTTGTTCCTTGTTTCCAATGACCTGGAAAGAAGAAGACCTGAGGATGCTCCCTGATTTGGGATCCTTGTTCCAAAACAGACAAGACCATGCCTCTGGTCTCTGGGCTGTCTGGTTCATTTATCTCCATGATGTCATATATTCTAGTTTGCTTCCAGTTGCTTCAACAGAAGGGGTAAGAACTCTGGCCTAGTTCCTTCTTGCCAGCTGAGAGATCTTGGAACAAGACTAAACTAAGAAAACAACAATTGGGAAACCAAATGACCCCTACTTTCTGCTATCGTTTGAATTATTTTACTTCCTTTGGTCACATATGAAGGAAGGGACTCCTAGAATTGGTCTAATGGTAGATGAGACATTTACCTTTGTGGCATCTTAAGGATGCTGAAAGGACTTTGAGATTATAGCTAATGAACCCAAGTTAGAATAGAGGCTCTACTATTTCCTATAGATTTTCATCAAGTTGCTTAATTTCTTGATGATGTCCCTAATCTGGAAAAGGAAGGGGTTGAATGTGATGTTTTCCCCCCTAGCTCTAAGTCTAAGGCTGCTCATTCTATGATTTTATTATTTGTTGAGTACCTGCTAAAGATAAATACTTCCCAGGAGACCATGACTCAGCATGTATTGATTTATGTTTGGTCCATCTCCTTCATCAGACTTTCTCAAGGGGAAAAAAAAAAGAATGTCTTCCTGCCTTTATGATTGCCCACTGCAGTGTTATTTTTTTTTTTGGAAAAGGATAAAATAAACAAATTTTTTCTTCTATACTCTAGCCTCCTCTTCTTTCCACCCCTCAGTGTCCTTATACTTTTATAGGGATTCAGTGACCCTACTTCTATGAAGACTCATTCTCAGAAAAGGAGGTAAAATTAGTCATTTGTATTTCATTTTGTATGTCATAATGGACATGGGATGTAGGGATGATGGCACATAGAAGGGGAAAGGAAAACAGTTCTAGGTCCAGAAAGGAAAACAGTTCTAGGTCCAGAAAGGATGGGAGATCCACATAATAAGAATTCTGTCCTATTATTTCCTTAGTATGATAGAACTCATTCAAAGTGGTCAAGTCTAGTTGCTATACAGTTATAGGGTTCTCTAACAGCTTGATGTGTTTGGAAAATTCTGCATTCTAAGCTGTCTCTCTTGGCAATGAAAGGACTCATTCCCTCTTAACAGAATTTCTAAGTAGGGATTTGAGGGTGAAAGGTCCCTTGCCCAGTACCCTCAAATTATTTTATTGAAAAGTTTGCCTATTTCTACTGTCCATAAGGCAGCCAAGTCATACCTTGTGGAAGTCCATAAGCTAGAAAAGATAGTAAAACAGAATGGGATCTAGAGACACAACAAATAAATGAATGTATTTATCACAAAAAAATAAATGAATGTATTTATCTGGGATAATAAATAGTAATAATAAATAAAATAACACAAAAAATCAACAGGATAAGGATCTTGAGAAAATTGATATGTTTAGACAGATTGTGCTCCTGAGGACTGTGTCCTACAGCAGCTGGGAAAAGGATGAAGCTCTGACTCTGCTTGGGCTGGGTCTCCACTGTATGCATATATGTCATTGTCTTCATCTGCTCCAACATTAGTAGAAACTGTCGGGTGAGTGTAAGGGCAGTGAGAAGTGCAACATGGGCACTTTACTATGCAGTGTTCAATGAGTGGAGCAACAAAACATTGCTGAACTGCAAAATGGGGAACACTGGGGTGAGAAGTGGGGAAGGACTGACTGCACAAGAGAAAAGAAACTCCAGGGAATTTTCTTTTTGTTGATGGCAAAGGTGGGGATCGCATTTCTACATTAGGTAAAGAGTGGAGGGAGAAAAATGGTTATCTTCCTTGCAGATGAACTCTTAGAAATACAGAATTATAGATCCGAGGCAAATGGTACAACTTCTTAGGATTAGAAATAGGAGGGACCCCTTCCAGCTAGTCCAACTCTTTCATTCTACATTTCAGGTACTAGCTGGCATTGAAGTAGTAATAACAACTAAATTAACCCTTCTGTGCTTATTTAACATTAGCAACAGCAAGTCAATAAATGGTATAAAGTATATCACATGCATTACGTTCTATGGGGTTTTACTAAGTATAAAGTTGATCTTGCCTTCAAGTCACATTATTTATGGAGCTGAATTACATCTATCAACTATATCTAATGAAATACTCCAAGTGTTGTTCTTCAGGCCTCAGGATTCCACATATAATAAGTGAAATGCCCTTCATATGGTGGGCACCAAACAAATATCCCGTGATTTGATGTGATTTGAATGCATAAATTTCTAATTCATTTGATTTGCTCCATAAATGTTTGCTGTCTGACTGAGACATTTAGAGAGGTCTGGCTAGAAATGGAGAAAGAACCTGGAAAAACATTCTTTCTCTGGTATTAGGATTTATTTTCTGTGATACAGTCTGGCTAGGATTATACTAAATCCATCAGAAGAGCATTTTTCCTAACTTTCACTCAGCAGGATCTTTGGGAAAGGGATAGAAAGGAAGAGTTAAGTTACAGAAGAACATCACCATGAAAACTCTTGAGCATCTTCAGGTTTATGCTGCATTTCCTGGCAAAAGATCTCTGTCTTTCAAAATATAACCATTGAAGAGTCAACAAAAACATGGAAGACACATTAGATAAATCTAACAGTTATTATTATTAATATATTTTTAAAACCATCTAAAATTCACCTATGATTTCAGAAGTTCTGTCTTTCTGACTGGGTTTTTTCATACTAACCAGTTCTCAGGCCATTTCTCTAAACTTACTAGAACTAGACACATTTTAAGCAATAAGAAAAATGGTGGAACAATACATATCTATTTTACTTATGGGATTGGCCCTTGTTCCTTGATAAAACTGAATTATTCAGGCTAAAAGTGGTTTTCAGTTATTGTGGTTATTCTTGGCTTTGTAGCATACATAACCCAAAAGGAAACTTAAATGCTAGAGAAAGAACAAGTGCTTATTTGGATCTTTCCTATGTCCTCATTTCTTGTTGGATCCTTCTGCTGTCAGATAGTAGCTTTTATGGCATAGTTAATTGAAATGAATGGATATTTATTTAGTGTTGACTATATAAGACTGTTTCAAATGTGCTGGATAATTAGTTAACATTCTGAGGCAGTATACCTATCACACCAACCCAACTTTAAAAGACGTTGTTTATTGGCTGATTTTGTTCATATTGTGGGTCATTTCTGCTCAAGGCCTGAGACTTGGATTTGTACTTGCTCTGATGGAACTTAACTGAGGGTAAATTTTAGCATAACTCTTGTTCATACAAACCATGTCTCAAAGTAAAACCTCTCATGTATCATTGAAAAATGATAGCCTTTCCCTTTCTGATTATCTCTTTCCCCAATATGATTTAGACAAAGGCTACTAGCAAAATGTATAACTGTATTTTAGACATCAATTCTGTCTGTCTGTCTGTCTGTCTCTTTCTCTGTCTCTCTGTTTCTCTCTCTGTCTCTGTCTCTCTTTCTCCTCTCTTCTCTTTCTTTCTTCATATTCAGTTTTGGCAGATAGCCATTGGAATGAATGTCTCACATCCTAGAGATGAACTCAGCTTCATCCTCATTGACCTAGCAAGCCATTTTCCCCCTGATGATAAGCAGGGATCACATCTCATAATGACTGCAGCAAGATTGTCTTGTTAGGAAAAGGGCTAAGGTGGGATCGCCTTTAATGACAGTGAAAGCACCTCATAAAATCTGACTCCTCACTTTTATAGGTGTGAGTCTGGGATTCCAGCAGATGTAGACTTACTAAATCAGTCAGTCAAAAATTATTTCAGTTGAAGAGCAGTGTTCCTGGCAGTCCAAAAAACCTGAACATGTAGGTGATTTGGAGAGCATTTCGTTAACTCTTTAATTGGTCGTTTGAGTGCTGGAGGCAGTAGCTAATTGCCTGTAGGTCACAGTAGTCCTAGAGCTTAGGTAAATGTATATTGTCATATGTCACATTTTCATAGGGTTCCTTTGCACAGGTTGGTAAAAAATGATTGCAGCATAATTAAAATTAAGACAAGGTGGGAAAAGTGATTCAATTAAAGCCCTGAAGCCATTGCACAAATTATCTGATGTACCAAAAACTAATGAATAGTTATAACTAGCTTTATCTTTTGGATCTTTTATCTTTTGCCATCCTACAGGCATCACAGTACCACTTCGCCTTTCAAGTTCTCCAGGGCTGGATGTTGAGTGGGCAGCAACACCAGTGAGTAAGTAAGTTCTCAAGACTCCCAGTCCTTTAAAAGGGATATCTATAGGAAGTGGATTAAGCTGAAATAACCAGATATGAAACACAGGAGACCTCTGCATTCTCCAAAATTCAATATTAGTTTTAAAACATCTACAATATTTCCCTGCCCATGGAGTACTTCATCTAATAGCTGAGAGAGTGATGAGGGTGAAAATAAATAATATATGTAGTAATCAAAACACTCTAGGTTCTTCATTTGCTTCACAAATGTCCTTATCTTTCTTTGGAAACTGTAAATTGTAAGTCAGAATGAGAAGAAATTTTTTGATGATAGATTTATTGAACAATGTCAATTGCTTGTCATTAGGAAGACAATTGAATGGACATTAAAAATACAATCGACTTTAGAGGGAAAAAAAAACTTGGTTCGTAAAGATCTGGTACAACAATCAGTTGATAAATCAGAAAACACCTACTATGTCAATGGAACTATGATAAAGTTACAAAGACAAAATGAAATGGCTTTTGTTTTCAAGAGTTTATGCTAAGGGAAGATCATATATGTACATATGCAATTATATGCAGAATACATGTAAGATAAGGGCAAGCTAATTTGGAGACACTAGCATTTGGAGGCTTAGAAATGATTTCCTTTAGAATATGGTGCTTGAACAGAATCTGAAGGAACTAGGTAATTCTACAAAGTAAGGAAGGCTTACCTTCTGGCATATGAGATTGTAGACTATATGAGAGGAATAGCAAGGAATCTAATTTAGCTAGACCATGGAATATAGGAAGTAATAAAGGTAGCACAGTAGAGAAAGTGCTGGGTCAAAGTTAGAATGTCCTGAGTTCAAATCCAGACTCAAGACACTTACTAGTTCTGTGATCTTGGCCAAGTCACTTTACCTGTTTGCCTCAGTTTCCCCAAGTGTAAAGTGCAAAGAATAATAGCAGCTACCTCCCAGGACTATTGTTCAGATCAAAGCAGTCTTATTTGTTAAGTGCTCAGCACAGTGCATGTAGTAGACACTATATAAATGTTAGCTTTGTTGTTGTTGCTATATAGTGAAGCTGGAACTACAGATTGAACCAACTTGTGAAGGGCTTTAAAAATCTAATGGAGGGATCTGCTGTGATTTTTTGAGTAGGAGAGCGATGTGGTCATTTCCACACTTAAAAAAAAAAAGTTTCGGGGCAGCTAGGTGGCGGACTGGATAGAGCACCAGCGCTGAAGTCAGGAGGACCTGGGTTCAAATTTGATCTCAGACACTTAACATTCCCTAGCTGTGTGACCCTGGGCAAGTCACTTAACCTCAATTGCCTCAGCAAAAAGCAAAAAAAAAAAGTTTCTTTGGCAGCTGTGCAAAGTATAGACTCGGAGTGAAAGAGACAAGACTGAGATATGAATAGTATAGTCCAGGCAAGGTTTGATAAGGAATTTAACTAACATGATAGTGATGGGAAGAGTGAGATAATTTGTATCAGAGATGTGGAGGGAGGAATACAAAAATGAGGCAACTGATGTTCTATTTGGAGTGGCTATTTAAGTGACTTGTCTAGTATCATATAGCCAGCATTTGTCAAAGACTGGACCTGAACTCAGGTTTTCCTGGCTATCCACTGTGCTATTCAACTTAGATTCTGGATATGGTTAAATATTATGTGTTGGCCATTTATGAGCCACCTAAAACATTTATGATTTGGTGGGATTACACTAAAATTGTCAAAATTCATAAGAATGTGATTATGGAATGTCTTCATGAAGTGGACTTGGTACATTAAAGAAAGAGCTTTTGAAAGCTATTGAGAGAATTGCTTAAGTATATTATGGTTAAGTGGGCTGGCAGTGAACAAGGAAGTGAGTGGATGTCATCCTTCCTACTCAGACATGGGCAATCTCCATAAAGCCAGGTGAGCATGGAATGAAAGGGTCTGCAGACAAAGGTTTGAAAGATAAATCTAATTTAGAAATAAATAAGAAAGAAGTTAAGGAATAAGTTATTTTGATTAACATAAACATTCAAATGAAGTTTATATTTTGCATATATATATACATATATATATATGTTATATTTAGTCCTTTATAGGACATATGAAGAAAGTTACTACCTGCATCCAGAGAAAGGAAAGATGACTAGAAATATGTATAGAATAATTTTACATACATATATATATATACATATACACATATATACATATGTATATATATATATATATATACATGCCTAATGTAGCTATTTCTGGGAGAGGGAAGGAACAAAAAGAAATTTACATAATTTTGTTTTATATTTGAAATGAATAGCAAGTTGTGCATAATAGATTTGCAGTTTCATATGCAATCATCTTTTTATTGTATTATGGAAATACTTGTTTTATTCCATAAATTAAAAAAAAGAAAAAAAGGAAAGTGCTTCAGTCACTTTTAGTTTATTCCATTCCCTTTAAGAATCCATGGTTGGGGCAGCTAGGTGGTGCAATGGATAGAGCACCAGCCCTGAAGTCAGGAGGACTTGAGTTCAAATCTGATCTCAGACACCTAATACTTCCTAGCTCTGTGACCCTGGGCAAGTCACTTAACCCCAATTGCCTCAGCAAAAAAAAAAAAAAAAAAGAACCCATGGCTACCCATCACAAATTACTGATTGAAACATCTCACTATCTTGACCTTAATGGTCTTGGCCACCATTAAGGGACCGTGAATCCTGGGGTTGAATATGAGTCCTAACTATGCTACATCTTAACAAAGATGTGCTATTCACCCCAATTGCTATTTTCAGAATATTTAGGTGATAGACTTACTGAAAACTGAATTTTTCAGAAAAGCTGTCATTAGAGCTAATAAATTTGGCTTGCAGAGCATATCAAATGACACTAAACAAAGGATGCTAAAATCGCATGAAGTCCACAAGTAAATAACCTTAAGTAACGATATGTCCTAACTCAGGTATCTATGTAAAGATTTTCATAAATTTTCAGATTTATCCATGATGAGACTAGAAATAATCTTTTCCTTTCTTCATAGCAAGAATCTATTTTTTCATCCCTTCTCCTCTACTTTCCTTTCTCCTTTCCTTTCCTCTCCTCTCCTTTCCTTTCCTTTCTTCTTTCCCCTTTCCTTTCCTTTTTCCTTTCATTTCCTTTCCTTTATCCTTTTCCTTTCCTTTCTTTTTTTCCTCTCCTTTTTTTCCTCTCCTTTTTTCCTCTCCTTCCTCCCTCCCTCCCTCCCTCCCTTCCTTCCTTCCTTCCTTCCTTCCTTCCTTCCTTCCTTCCTTCCTTCCTTCCTTCCTTCCTTCCTTCCTTCCTTCCTT
>JAJPUD010000218.1:50176-71124 GCA_023553655.1 Myrmecobius fasciatus | reverse complement strand
TTCTTTCTTTCTTTCTTTCTTTCTTTCTTTCTTTCTTTCTCCTCCTTTTTATTTTGGCACTAGATTCTTCTCCCTTCCCCCTCCTTTCCTTCCCTAGCAATCAAAACCTGGGCATCTGTTTGAAAAATGAAGTTGATTCTTTCACTGCCAAGTTTGACAGCAGAAAATCGATCTACCTATCTATTGATGTATTCTAAAGTCTATGAGAACACTGAGCCACTCCTCCAAACATAAGGATGAAGCCTGTCTAGAGAAATAGTAATTTACTCCTTCTAGCTACTACATTACTGAAACCAGTGTAATGGAGAAGAGTGAGTGGATGACTATGATGAGGGAATTTTAATTCTTTTGATTCATCAGATGAAGGCCTTTGGAGAACATATTCCATTATATGAAAACCGTATAGTCATATATTAAAAATCAGACTTTTCCCCTGGCACTTTTATTTGGGTTCCCTCTCAATGGGATATCTAGAAATTGTTCTTAGGAAATTGAAGAAGTTCAGTGTAGGTCCACTGAGAGTTTGGGACTTCAGAGAAATAAAAGCTGTTTCAAAGCTGTAGAGAGTTAATCTAGAGGTGCAGCAAGAAATAGTAGATAATGTGATGGATTTGGAATGAGGAAGTGTTGGATTCAAATTTGACCTCAAAGTTCATTTGAACTTTGGTAGGTAATTTAAACTTTCTAAATCTCAGTGTTCTTCTCTAGAACATGGAAATAATCATAATATCTATCTCACATCCCTGTTGTGAAAATCAAAAAAAATGTACATAAACTGCTTTATGATCTTAAACTCTAGAGAAAGGTAAGTAAAGATGATAATGAAGATGAAACCAAGAGAACAGTACTTGTCTCCCATTCCCTCTACTGTTCCATCTACAAATCAAAAATATTTATGACACATGCACTATATTCCAGGCTCAACGTTTTATTCCTCATGGGAATTAAAGGAGTGCTCTAGCCCCTGCCCTTAAGCTATTTATAAGGCATAAACCTGTCCAAAGTTAGGTAACAATGCAAAAGTTAAGCAACAGCATATGAAGAAAATACAAGAGAGGCCATAAGTCACTGCATAATAAATGGCCAAATCTGTCCTGCAATGATTTCAGGGATAGATGGACCATCAATCTGAGGAAAGAAATATTGTATTCTGATCCTCTGTATCTCAAATTGATAGAACAGGACTCAGAGGTTAAAATAATAATGATGATGCTAATAGTGATAATGACAATAATAATGATAGACTTGTGTTTCCTTTTTTGTTTCCTTTTTAAAAAGACATCTTTTAGAGATCTTGGACCTTCTTCCTTAGCTTCCTAGAATAACGATACTCCCTAGATATGCAACAATAGTATATTGGATGTCAGAGATGTAAAGGTAAGAACAGCAAAATTAGGCAACTAATTGCCTATAGAGGGTGGGCAAAACTCACTTTTTTTTTTTTGCAAACTGTCTTGGTGGAGTCGTGAGTTACAAGAACCCAAGCTTCTTGTCCTGTTAGGAGGTTTTTGCAGTTTTGTGAAGGTGATCACAATTCTGTCTACTAAAAGAGGGAAATGAGATTCTGAAGCTCATTATATAAAACTTTGTATAAAAACTTAAAGACCCCTCCCCTTTCTGCTCCTATTGCTATTCTTGATAATAAATTCTTGAACAATAAAGCAGAGTTAAAGGTACCATAGCTTTTTTTTTTTGAGGATTGGGGCAGTAAGACCATTTAAAATCCTCAACTGATCCATCATTTTTGTTTTAGGAACCAAGCATGTGGTACTGAACAGTTTTGGAACAAAGCCCTGGAAATTGGGTTAGACCTCCCAAGTTCACTTCCAGATACCATGCAACTAGCTTTATCAAGTCAATAAACCTCTTGGTCTCTGTTTCTTCATTGGTGGGATAATTTCATGTGCACCAATTACCTTATAAGACTGTTATAAGGAAAGCCTTTTAGAAATTTTACAGTGATACAGAAAGTTATCCCCAGGATAATACACCATGACCAAGTAGGGTTTATACCAGGAATGCAGGGCTGGTTCAATATTAGGAAAACTATTAGCATAATCAATTATATTAATAACCAAATTAACAAAAACCATATGATTATCTCAATAGATGCAGAAAAAGCCTTTGATAAAATCCAACACCCATTCATATTAAAAACACTGGAGAGTATAGGAATAAATGGGCTTTTCCTTAAAATAATTAGTAGTCTCTACTTAAAACCTTCAGCAAGCATCATATGTAATGGAGACAAACTAGAACCATTCCCAATAAGATCAGGAGTGAAACAAGGCTGCCCACTGTCACCATTATTATTTAATATTGTCTTAGAAATGTTAGCTTTGGCAGTAAGAGAAGAAAAAGAGATTAAAGGAATTAGAGTAGGTAATGAAGAAACCAAATTATCACTCTTTGCAGATGATATGATGGTATACTTAGAGAACCCTAAAGACTCAACTAAAAAACTACTGGAAACAATTCACAACTTTAGCAAAGTTGCAGGATACAAAATAAATCCACATAAATCATCAGCAGCAATAAAGTTCAGCAGCAAGAGATACAAAAAGAAATTCCATTCAAAATAACTGTTGATAGTATAAAATATTTGGGAATTTATCTGCCAAGGGAAAGTCAGGAACTATATGAACTAAACTACAAAAGACTTTCCACACAAATAAAATCAGACCTAGTCAATTGGAAAAAACTTAAAATGCTCATGGGTAGGCCGAGCGAATATAATAAAAATGACAATACTACCCAAACTAATTTACTTATTTAGTGCCATACCAATCAAACTCCCAAGAAATTATGTTACAGATCTATAAAAAATAGTAGCAAAATTCATTTGGAAGAACAAAAGGTCAAGAGTTTCAAGAGAATTAATGAAAAAAAAAAGGCTGATGATGGTGGACTTGCTGTACCAGATCTAAAACTGTATTACAAAGCAGCGGTCATCAAAACCATTTGGTACTGGCTAAGAAATAGAGCAGTCGATCAGTGGCATAGGATAGAATCACAAGACAAACTAGGCAATAACTATAACAATTTAGTCTTTGATAAACCCAAAGACCCCAGCTTCTGGGATAAGTACTCACTATTTGACAAAAACTGCTGGGAAAATTGGATACTAGTGTGGAAGAAATTATGGCTTGACCCACATCTAACACCACATAACAAGATAAGATCTAAATGGGTTCATGATCTGGATATAAAGAGTGATACTATAAGTAAATTAGAGGAACGTAATATAGTTTACCTCTCAGACCTATGGAGATGGAATAAATTTATGTCCAAAGAAGAACTGGAACTCTTAATTGAAAACCAGATAGATAATTTCAACTATATTAAGTTAAAAACTTTTTGTACAAACAAAGCCAATGCAGTCAAGATTAGGAGGGAAGCAGTAAATTGGGAAATCATCTTTACATTTAAGGGTTCTAATAAAGGCCTCAGCTCTAAAATATATAGAGAATTGTCTCATATTTATAAGAATTCAAGCCATTCTCCAATCGATAAATGGTCAAAGGATATGAACAGATAATTTTCAGAGGATGAAATTAAAACTATTTGTAGTCATTTGAAAAGGTGCTCCAAATCACTATTGATCAGAAAAATGCAAATTAAGACAACCCTGAGGTACCACTACACACCTGTCAGATTGGCTAAAATGACAGGAAAAGTTAATGATGAATGCTGGAGGGGATGTGGGAAAGCTGTGACTCTAATACATTGTTGGTGGAACTGTGAATGGATCCAACCATTCTGGAGAGCAATTTGGAGCTATGCTCAAAAAGTTATCAAAGTGTGCATACCCTTTGACCCAGCAGTGTTTCTACTGGGCCTATATCCCAAAGAGATCATAAAGGAAGGAAAAGGATCCCCATGTGCAAGAATGTTTGTGGCAGCCCTTTTTGTAGTGGCTAGAAACTGGAAACTGAAGGGATGCCCATCAATTGGAGAGTGGCTGAATAAATTATGGTATATGAATGTTATGGAATATTATTGTTCTGTGAGAAACGACCAGCTGGACGATTTCAGAGAGGCCTGGAGAGACTTGCATGAACTGATGCTAAGTGAAATCAGCAGAACCAGGAAATCATTATAACACTGCAACAACAATACTATATGACGATCAATTCTGATGGACATGGCTCTCTTCTACAATGAAATGTTTCAAACCACTTCTAATTGTTCACTGAATAAAGCCATATACACCCAGAGAGAGGGATGCGAAATGTGGACCACAACATAACATTCTCATACTCCTTGATTGATGTTTGCTTACATTGTGTTTCCTTTATCTGATATGCCTTTCGTGTAGATATGATTTTTCTTGCACAACAATGATAAGTTTGGAAATATGTATACATACATTGGATTTGCCAAGTATTTTAACATAATTAACATGTAGTGGATATCCTGCCATCTAGGGGAGGGGTGGGGAGTGGGGGGGGAAATCTGTAACAGAAAGCTATGTAAGGGTTAATGTTGAAGAATTACTCATACATATATTTTGCAAATAAAATAAAATTAAAAAAGAAAAAGAAATTTTACAGTGAAACAATAAAAATGAGGTGATATTTGGCTTTATTGCATTATTTGTATTCTAACAACAGACTGTGATTTTGAGTTCCATAGCCCCCAAGCCTAACATCTCAGTATCTGAGATTCTAGGCCCTCTTTCTGACCAGAAAAGCTAGCAAGTTAAATTCATAATGGACATAATTATGACCATCTTCATTATAACCACCTAATATGTAATTGAGCTTTGAAAGATATTTAATTCTCAAACCTGGGCATTCATTGATTAACGAACTTCTAATAGGATCATGGCACTCTGTCACATTAAACCAACTGAACAGATTTTCTAGAATTTTTATGGAAATAAAGTTTTGTTTTCCAAAGCCAGGTGGAAAATGACAGTTCCTTGAGGATGTTTTTTGTTTTTGTTGTTGTTGTGGTCGTTTCTCTCTTCCTGCACCTCCCCACCTTTGAGTATCTTCATTGGGGAGCACAGTGCCTTGCATATAGTTGGTACTTAATAAATGTTTGCTGAGTTTAATTAAATTGAATTGCAAAAGGAAATGTGAAACAAGGGGGAAAATAATATACCATTCATTCAAAATGTTCGTTCAAACCTGGCTAGCTAAAAACTCCCTAAGTGCTTATTTACCTGATTAGACAGTAAATGCTCCACTGAATTTGAACTACTGTATGTGTAGGCAATTCCAGCTATTATTTGGCTAATATGTAATATGGCTTTTAGAGCCATTATACATTTCCTGAGCACATGCATTTATCAATTTATGACTGTCTATTTGAATCAGAGCATTTTATCATTGTTGCGGTGGTTGCGTCCATTGTCAATGGCTCCCTTAGAATGGGTACATGGGGAAGAGTATTCAGGACGGGGTTTTTACAATACTTTGTCTTTCTCAGCTGCTGCTTATTCTTAGGTTTTAGCTCAGTAAAGCCCCTGATTTTTGCAATCACTCATTCTGGCTCACAGCATATGAGGAATGAAACATTGCAATTGTTGCTTTCACCTATTAATCTCTCTCCTGATCTCTAGTCCCACATCTCCACCTACTTGCTGGGCATTTTCAGGTAGATGTCCCATAGGCATCTTGAGCTCAACATGTAGAAAATTGAATTTGTCTTTCCTTTTAAATCTATTTCTTCTCCTTCTTTCTCTCTTTCTGTTAAGTGTAACACCATTGTCCCAGTCACTCAGAGTCAAAAACTAGGAATCATCCTCAATTTTGTCATTTTCTCTAACCTCTCACATCCAACCAATTGTTAGGTATTGTCAATTGCAATTCCTTCACATATTATTGCTTAGCTATCCCTTTCTGTCTACTCACGCCAAATCAGTCCAGTCTACACCCTTATCTCCTTACACCTGCATCATTGCAAGGATCTCCTCATTTATCTCCTTTTATCGAGCCTCTATCTTTTCCAGTTTTTCATTTGGAAATATCACTTCACATAGGCAATGTGATGGTCCTAAAACATGGATCTGACCATGTCACTCCACTTTTCAAAGTTTCAGTGGTTTCCCATTGCTTCTAGAATTAAATGTTTTATATTTAAAGCCCTTAAACAATCTGACAACCTGTATTATCAAGCTGATCATATCAAAGTTCCACTCATACATTCTTTAAACCAGACAAACTGATCTTCTTCATGCAAATTACTTTAAATCCTGCCTTTGTATTGTTGTACAGGCTCTCTTTCTCATACCTAGAATGCTCTTACTCCTCATCACATTCTCTTGGAACCTCTCACTCCTTGCAAAGCTCAGCTCAAGTTGCATCTCTTATAAAAGCTTTTCTTGACCTCCCTCCCTCACCCCAGCCCTGATGAATCATGCCCCTTAACTTTATTTATTTTGTTTTTGTCCTGTACTTATCTGTGAACATGTTTCCCCTACATTCCCCCCACTACCACATAGGCTTTAAGATCCTTGAGGCAAAAGATTTATCTTTGGCATGTTTATTCTTAGAGAATGACAGAGTGTCTGATAGAAAATGGATATTTAATAAATACTGCTAATTGATTCCTTGATCTCCACAAGGTTTCCCCATGGTAGATTTTAAGCAAACATTTCATTTTTTTAAGAAGTCAAATAAATTAAGAATTGTATTTAAAATTGCCCATGTGTCCTGATTATCTGACTTATCAAGATAATAGCAAGATCAAATCAGGTCAGGTGAATTATTATGGAATGAAGTTTTTGTGGCTTTCTGTAATTAGAATGTACATATGAACAAAACAAACAAATCCACAATTAATCTAATTTGATCTAATCTGATCCAATCCAAAGTGACTGGAATTTAATTGTTTTTTTCTTTTTTGTGCCTGAGTCATTTGGGGTTAAGTGATTTGCCTGGGGTTACAGGTAATAAGTGTTAAGTATCTGAAGTCTGATTTGAACTCAGGTCCTCCAGACTTCAGGACTCTTATCCACTGTGCCATCTAGTTGCTCCCTAGGGCTACTCTTAAAAGAAAAATAGCCCCCGCACTCAAACAGTTTATATCCTAATAGTAAGATGCAACATGTAAAAAAGCAAACAAACAACAAAACATGTGATAATTTGAAAGGCAGGAGAAAGCACTAACAACTGAGATCAAAAAGGGTTTCCCTTAGTGAAGACAGCTGGCTGGGTTCCTGATTCTAAACCAGTACTACCTTAAAAAAGATAAACAATTATTACATGTCAAAAGGATAGAAAATGCTTTTTTTAATGCCCCATAATGTAGTTCTCCCTACTTTTCCATCCCCCATTAGAGTATGTATTTCCTGAGGGCAGGGACTTGTATTTCTTTTTTTTAATATTTTCTTTTTTTTTATTAAAGCCTTTTATTTGTATAACATATGTATGGGTAGTTCCCCAACATTGATCTTTACAAAACTTTCCATTACAAATTTTACCCCCAGTCCCCTCCCCTCCCCTAGATGGCAGGAAGTCCACTACATGTTAATAATGTTGAAATGCTTGAGAAGTTATGCAAGAAAAATCCTATCTACAAGAAAAAAAAAAGAATCAGAGAAAGGCAACACAATGCAAGCAAATGTCAATAGAGATCATGAAAATGTTATGTTGTGGTCCATATTTCATATCCCTCTCTCTGGGTGTATATGGTTTTCTTCAGTGAACAATTGGAACTGGTTTGAGACAATTCTTTGTTGCAGAGAGCCATGTCCATCAGAATTGATCATCATGTAATATTGTTGTTGCTGTGTATGATGATCTCCTGATTCTGCTCATTTCACTCAGCATCAGTTCATGCAAGTCCCTCCAGGCCTCTCTGAAATCGTCCAGCTGGTCGTTTCTTACAGAGCAATAATATTCCATAACATTCATATACCATAATTTATTCAGCCATTCTCCAATTGATGAGCATCCCTTCAGTTTCCAGTTTCTAGCCACTACAAAAAGGGCTGCCACAAACATTCTTGCACAGGTGGGTCCCTTTGCCTCCTCTAAGATCTCTTTGGGATATAGGCCCAGTAGATACACTGCTGGGTCAAAGGGTATGCACAGTTTGACAACTTTTTGAGCATAGCTCCAAATTGCTCTCCAGAATGGTTGGATCCGTTCACAGTTCCACCAACAATGTATTAGTAAGGGACTTGTATTTCTTTCTGCTTGTATTTGCATTCCCAGCCTGGCAAATATTAATTAATTATTAATAATTGCTTATTGACTTGACTTTTCCAAGAACCTGCTGGTTGATTTCCTTGCCACTTGTCTCTTTCCACACTAGTCCACTCAGTTGTCAAAGTGATCTTCCTAAGGTATCCATCAGATAATGTCTCCTCAATTCTGCAAGTGCCAATTACTTCCTATTAACTCCAGAATCAAATACAGAATCCTCTGTTTAGCATTGAAAGCCCTTCATAACATGCCTCCTTGGCCACCTTTCTTTGTCACTTTACGCTCCCTTCCCATATTCTGTTTTTCAGTTTTGCCTTTCTTGCTGTTTCTTAAATACCTGAAGCCTGAAATATTCTCTCTTCTCATCTCTACCTCCTGGCTTCGTTCAAGTCCCAGAAAAAAAGATATCACCCTTAGGAAGTCCTTTTTGGAGTCCATCAATTCTAATGCTTTCTCTCCATCATTTCCAATTTATCTTGTTCATATCTTACTCATACATGGTTGCTGTTATGTTGTCTTGCCCATTATATTGTGAGCTCCATGTGAACATGGACTAACTTTTGCCTTTTCTTACATTCATAATATTTAAAACAGTGCCTTTCACATAGTAGTAACCTAATAAATGTCTATTGACTAATTAAGTTCAAGCTCTGGCTATGCAGTAACAATGTAATTTCAGGAAAATCATTTTTCTTTTTTCCTTTTTCCTTTCCTTTAAAAGTTAATTATTCTAAAGTTCTAGGGGTATGATGGAGAGGAGAACATATAGAAATAGAACATCTTTAAATAAGCAATATTTTAGAAATTTAATACATATTTTTCCTCTACCAGTGTATCATTGGATTCACTATCCAAAGTTTATTGCCATTGCCTTGGAGTCAATTACTAGTTAATTACATATGTTAAGTATTTAAAATTGGAATTGTATACAAGCATACTTGATAAAATTAAGCAATGAGATTGTTATAAAGTAATAATAATCAAAATGATTTTATGTATGTGTATCTTCAAAGCTCAAAGGAGATTCAGTTTGAAGACCCATATCTTTGATTTGGAATTGAAAACAGGGTCAATCAGTAAAAAAGTTTTAAAATCCCAAAGGCCAGATTCTCTTATAGACACATCTTAGCTATAGAAACTATTATGAGATCTAGAATCAATGGGGAGAGTGGAGACAGAGAAAAAGAGACAGAAACAGAGATACACAAAGAGAAAAAGACACACACACTTACCGGCATGCACACACACACTAATCTCCAGAAGGTTTTTTTTCCCTTTCTTTTCTTCAAAATTTCCAAATAGATTTTTCTTTCTTTCAATTTCTAAAAAGAAGAAAATTTCTTTTCAGTTGAATCTTATTAAGGCAGCAAAGAATTCCATTGCCAGATGAGAAAGTTGAAAATAAAAGGATTTGTAACAAACGTGTCAATAGCCCCTGAACTAGAAACTCCAAAATGGAAAGAAAGGTGGTGATTACCCGCCTACCTCTATTCTACACTCCAATAACCTGCCCTTGCTTTTTTATTTTCCTCTCTCACCTCCCAAAGCTCAGATCTGCCTCTGAATGGGGTTATGGATCAGAATTTTAGGGGACGACCATGAATTCATGGCCTTTAGCAGAAGCTAAAATGAGAAGTTAAGATTCTTGTTAGCTCCAGAAATAAAGAGAAAAATAGCATCTTATTGACTGCTAATTGGTTCAAGGTGACCTTGGAGTCAGAAAAAATAACAAAAAGGGATATGATTATGTTTGGGATTCATTCTGTCCCCATTCACCCAATTAGAACTTCACCTATTGACAATAAAAAATCCTAATGCAAACAGATCATCTAAGAATTGAGGTGACTATTACTTGTTGATGGAGAAAGGAAAGCATTAATTCAAAATTCCTTCAGGAAGAGTCAAGGCACCAACTATTTAATAGTAAATTAAGTTCTACCTATAATTTCTATACTAGATTTGACTCTTAAACTCAATAGTTGAATAATGACATTTCTACTAAAGTTTAGTTCTTTTTGGACAGGACTTCACAAGCAGGCACCATACAAATACCATCTAGAAAACATTCCACATTGCTTATTTAGTACCTGTTCTGAGGGTAGAAGGGCTAAGTAATTAAATATTGGACACTATTTCATGATTTGAGATTATCGTGAGATCATAGTCTGTTTTTATTGAAGTTACTTTGTTCTTGCCAAGCTGACTTTTCCTTAGAAGCCACAAATAACAGTTTCTAAATTGGCCATTTCTTCTTCCTTTTCCCCAATCATACTCTAAACTTCTGCTTGCATAGAAAATCCACTAGTATTATATAGATGCTTTAGTACAAAAATAAAACATGGGATAATTGATTATAAAGACTACTACCAGAGAAATAAATCATACACATAGTAATGAAACATCATGATTTCAATAGCAACAAATTTGGAAAACAGCCCATATAAAGACATTCAATTTTTAATAGATAATTCAAATGATGAAGAATCACTTCATAATCACAAGAAAATAAAGAAGAGAACGGATGAGGGTGTCCTACAAATCAAAGAAACTCAAAATTCAACTCAAAATAGCATTTTAGAGAAGACTTAGTCTAATATGCAATGAAAAACTTAGAATTTCAAGAGAAGAGATGTAGTTGAAGTATTCCTAGGGAAAAAAGTGATTTTTATGGGAGAGAAAGAAGGAACAGAACCAAAGATAGCATAGCATTAACTTAAGAATGATAATTTTTTTCTTCCCCAGGTATTAGACAGTCATTTATTTCCATTGTCATAAGAAAAATGCACACTATATGAAAGAACATTGACATATTTATATTCATTTTTAAAATCTAAAAAATCAGTCCCTGCTTATACCTTTAGATATAGTTTCCAAAAGGTTGATATATAAAACATTTCATATTTAAGAATAGATTAGAAGAGAGAGGGCAATAAGAAAGAAAATGAAGTAACAAAAATCTTCTTGGAAGAGGGCAACACAAAAAAATGTTACTTAAAATTAGAGGTAGGTTGAGACAGCAAGAAAAAATATTATATGTAGGAAACTACATTTTTCTAAAGGGTACCATAAATAATAAAGTAATAGCAATACTAAGCATATATGCACCAAATGGTATAGCATCCAAAATTTAAGAGAAGTTAACTGAATTGCAAGAAGAAATGCACAGCAAAATTATATTAGTGGGGGAATCTCAACCTTTTTCTCTGATAACTAGATAAATCTAATAAAAAAATAAAGCAAGGAAGAAGTTAAGGAGGTAAATAGAATTTTAGAAAAATTAGGTATGATAAACCTCTGGAGAAAATTGAATGGGAATAGAAAGCAATATACCTTTTTTTTTCAGCAGTTCATGGCACCCATACAAAAACTGACCATGTATTAGGACATTAAAAATCTCACAATAAAATCAGAGAATTTAAATTCATCCTTTTCAGATCATGATGTAATAAAAATTATGTGTAATAAAGAATCATGGAAAGATAGATAAAAAATTAATTGGAAAATAAATAATTAATCCTAAAGAATGAGTGAGTCAAACAACAAATCATGGGAAAAATCAATAATTTCAACCAAGAGAGTGACAATAATGAAACAACATACCGGAACTTATGATATGCAAAATTTTATATATCTTACATAAATATATATGAATGTATATGTGTATGATTACAGATATCAATTTATATGTATGTATATATATGTGTATATGTGTGTATATAAATATAACCATATCTAATGGTAGTCTTCTTTTTG
This sequence comes from Myrmecobius fasciatus, assembly GCA_023553655.1. Classification (NCBI taxonomy): domain Eukaryota; kingdom Metazoa; phylum Chordata; class Mammalia; order Dasyuromorphia; family Myrmecobiidae; genus Myrmecobius; species Myrmecobius fasciatus. The sequence goes on along the minus strand of JAJPUD010000218.1, from coordinate 59,212 downwards.
GAGGTGGGGGCAGGGAAGAAAGAGGAAAATGAATAAATTAAAAAATTCACAGCAGAGAACAAAAGAAAACATTTAGAGAAGCAAAGAAAAGATGAATACTCTGAAATACAATGTATTATTTGTTATATGGTTTTCTTGGAATGAAAATTTATTGTCTCATATTTTGAATCTGGTCTTATGTTCTGCTGTTCACATGACAATTTATTTTTATTTTTCTGTTTTATTTTCTATTTTGAAATTTAAAAAAATGTCTTGTCAAAAAATTTAATAGTTTATAATAAAAAAATTTAAAAGTTAAAAAAATGTATATAAAATTCACCTAAAGAAGACACATACAGGGTGAATGAAACCTGAAACAAATTTAATATTTTTCAAGTAATTTTCAAAAATCAGCTAGGGTGTTCATCCTATCAAAATGAAATAAATAAAAATTCATAATATAAAAGAGAAATATATTAAGAACTTTATATTTATAGGTACAATAAACAATATTATAATAAAATGAATACCAACAAATTGCATAATATCCAAATTCCTAGATGCAACTTAATTTACATTCAAAAAGATTCTCTCTCTCTCTCTCTCTCTCTCTCTCTCTCTGTCTCTCTCTCACTCCAGACACACACACACACACACACACACACACACACACATATGTACACATACACACATTTATAATAGCACAACAAATGAGAGGGATTTTAATGTTCCTCTTTGATAAATGGATAAAAGATAACATTAAAGAAAATCTAAAATTGAATATATTATTCAAGAAGTTAGAACTGAAAGATTTAAGTGATATTTCTAATGGAAACATTATGCATATTCTCAGTACCAATATTCCTTTACACAAATAAGCTATTAGTAGAGTGAAGAGCATTTATTAATTAATGTAAAAAAGGAGTGATCCTAATTACATCTCTTAAAAACTACACTACAATATATGATTATGCTGGAATACTACTGTTTTATAAGAAATTAAGAAAATGATGGTTTCAGAATAATCAAGGAAGATGTTTTAATTGATACATTGTGAAAGGAGAAGTACTAAGAGAACATAGCAATGGCAATATTAAAACAATATTCAACTGTAAAAGACTTAGCATCTCTGATCAATAAAATGACCTGCAATAATTCCAAATGACTGATTATGAAAAATACTATCTTATTCCAGAGGGAGAACTGATGAACTCTGAGTGGAGATTAAAGCATAGTTTTTTTTTTCTTTTTTAACTTTCTTTTTTTTGGTAATGTAGCTAACATGGAAATATGTTTTGCATGAATTCATATATATAAGTATCACATTGCTTGTCTTCTCAATGGATTGGAAAGGGGGATGAAGGGGAAAAAGTTGGAACTAAAAAAAAGAGTGGTAAAGTAATAAACCTAAATAAAAACATATCACAATTAAAATAGTGATAATTAAAAGATATAGACCTAAATGAAGATTTAGTAATCATATCCTGAATAATAAGTGAGTACAAAAACAAGTCATAGAAACAATTAAGATTTGTACAAAAGAGAACAATGACATGGCATCCAAATTTAGGGAATGCATTTAAAACTGTCTTCAGGTGAGTTGCACACATAGGACAATAAAGGTTAAAAATAGCAGAAAGTGTACATAACTTAAAATGGTAAAAAAAATTAATACCAAACCCAAATAAACAAAACCGAATCTTAAAAATCAGAAGAAATGAATAAAATGAAAAATTTAAAATTTACAGATATAATGTGAAAAAGTAAAATTGGTTCTTTGAACACAGTTTTTGAATAGAAACTACAGCAATATATCAAAAAGGATATTACCAGGCTGTATTTATACCTACAATGGAGATCTATTATATTATTAGAAAAACTATAAATATAATTGATCATATTAATAACAAGAAGAAAATCATAAAGTTATATCAATGAATGCAGGAAAAAAAATTTAAAGGTCATATTACCCATTTCTTTTGAAAATAATAGAAAACATAAGAGTAAGTGGATCTTTCCTCAAAATGATAGTTTGTGCTTATCTAAAACTAAGAGCCAGCATTAGTTGTAATGGGGGAAAAAAACAAAACTGATAGGATCTGTGGTAAAGCAAGAATACTGATATCACTATTATCATTAAATGCAATTATGAGTAATGCTACCTATGACAACACAATAAGAAAATTAAATTGAGGTAATATGCATAGGCAAAGAAGAAATAATAACAATAAAAGCCAAAGAATTATTTTTAGCAAATGATAGAAATGTTTACTTAGAGACTACCAGAGAATCAACTAGAAAATTAATTGAAAACAAATATGTTTTCAAAGTATATGTTGAGAATATAAAGTAAACTCACACAAATCATCAACATTTTTAGATATTGCCAGCAAAATACAGTAAGAAAAGACTGAGAAATTTCCATATAACTAAATATATGTTCTAATATAACTAAAAAATGTAACTAAATGTATAACTAAATATGTATATATACATTTATTACTAAAAAGTATAATAGTATAATTAAATATAACTAAAAGACTATAAAATACTTCAGTGTTTACCTGCTAAGATATATGCAAGAACAGCTGTTATAAACCACTATTTACAGAAAGAAAGCGCTAAGTAATTGGAGAAATATTAATTGCTCGTGAGTAGGCTGAGTCAATTTAATACAAATAACAGACTGCCATAAATTAATTTACCTATTCAGTGTCATATGAATCAGCTAACAAAGGATTACTTTGTAGAGCTAGAAAAAATAAAAACATAATTTATCTGGAAGAACAAAATGTCATTAATCTGTTAGTTGGTCAGCAAACATTTATTAAGCCTTTAAGTTCCAGGAATTCTGCTAAGCTTTTAAGGAATTTAGATTGTGTTGGGGAAGATATTATGCAAACAACTATGTACAAACAAGATATATACAGGATAAATGGAAAGTAATCAAAAGAGCAAAAGTATTAACATTAAAAGGGATCAGGAAAATTTCTTTTTTCTAGCTTTATAAAATATTTTTGGTAGTTTGATTGATATGACACTGAATAAGTAGAGTAATATAGATAGAATTGTTGTTTTTATTATATTAGCTCAACTTACACATGAGCAATTGTTATTTTTCCATTTGTTTAAGCTCTGACTTTATTTGTGTGAAAAAGTATTTTGTAATTGTGTTGATACACTTCCTGACTTTGTCTTGGCAGGTAGACTGCCAAGTACTTTATATTGTCTACAATTATTTTAAATGGGATTTCTCTTTCTATCTCTTGCTGCTGGACTTTGTTGATAACACATAGAAATACAATGATTTATGTAGATTTATTTTATATCCTGCAACTTTGCTAAAGTTGTTAATAGTTTCAACTAGTTTTTAGTTGGTTCTCTAAATATTCTATTAAAATATGGTGTATTTGGTATAATATACCATACTCATTAGCAAAGAATGACATTTTTATTTCCTTATTGCTTACTCAATTCCTTCAATTTCTTTTTGTTTTCTCATTAGGAAAATCCCTTTTCTCAAAAAGAAAAATATAACTTTAGAAGAGGCTTGAAGGAAATCAAAGAATAGTTTCAGGCATAGAAAACAGCAAGAGAAAATTAGCAGAGCTGAGAAATGAAATGTCTAATGCAAGGATCAAGAAGGAGGCCAAAGTCACTGGTCTGCAGATTTCATCATAGGGGATCAGGTAGTAATTAGGGTTTAAGAAGACTGGAAATGTAAGAAAGGTTATGCAGGTCTTTAAAAGTCAAGCAGAGAATTCTATATTTATTTCTTGAGCCACTAGAGTTGAAAGATTAGTCAAATGTGAATTTTTAAAGATCAATTTGATGGCTGAGATGAGAATATACTAGAACTGGAGAGAGCCATGAGGTAGGGAGACTAAGAGGTTATTGCAACAGCCCAGATATGAATTGGTCTACATTGACTGTGATAATATCAGAGAAGAAAAGGGGGAATGTACATAAAATGTTATAAAAATAGAAATGACAAAATTTGGCAAGTGATTGGATAAGGAAAGTGGAAAAGGGTGAGGAGTCAAGAATGACATCTATGTCTCAAGCCTAGATGATTCCTAGGCTGGTGGTACCCTCCACGGCAATAGGAAATTTAGGAAGAGGGGAGGGCATTGGAAAAAATAATCTATTCAGTTTGGGACATATTGAGTTTAAGATGTCTATGAGAGATATGATTCAAAATGTCCTATAAATTGTTGGAGATGTTAAACAAGAAGTCAATTGAGAAGGTAGAACAATGCAAATGAATCTGCATGGTTCAATCCATTGAAGCTGATGATATAACCAAATGAAATACTATAGAGGGCAAGGAAAAAAAGGGTCCCAGAGTTTGGAGACACCCATTTTTAATGGGCATAATTTGGATGAATGACCAGCTAAGCAGATTAATAAGGAATGTTTACACAGGCAAGAGGAGAATCAGTGGACAGTATTATCAAAAAAAAGAGAAAAGTGCAATGCAAAAGGTGATCAATAGTGTCAAAGTTTGAAGAGTTTAAAAAAGATGAGTATTGAGAAAAGGGCATTAGATTTGACAATTAAGAAATTATTGGTAACTCTGAAAGAGCTATTTCAGTTGAATGATGAAGACTTGAACTTTAGAGAATCAAGAAGGGAGCCAGAAAAAAAGAACTAAAGGCATCAAATATAGACATATTTCCAAGGAAAGCCAAAAAGTGGAAAAGAAATGGAACAATATAATAGCAGAGATGAAGGATTAAATGAATGATTTTTTTAAGGTTGGAAGGGAAATGGCTTTGTTTTTAGGTTTAGGGATATAACCAAGATGAACACTGGTATGTATGTAAAGGTGATAGAAAAAATAATATACATAATAAGATAGCAAAACATGCATGTGGATGAATTTTCCTTTGAAAAGAAAATGGTCATTTATTTCTTCATGTGAACGGGGTTGAAGGAATAAAACATGGTAGAAGGCATTTTAGTGATACAAGAATTAGGAGAAAGGAGAAGAGAAAGCTCATGCTTAATAGTTTTTTTTCAGTAAAATATGAGACAACATTCTCAGTTTGGGAGGTGATATTTAGGGGAGCCCTATGAGCACTGAGTACAATGAAAAGGTTTGAAAAACCTGCCACCATTCTGTATAGAATGGTCAGGTGATTAGGGAGCTACAAAGGACCTGCCTTGCTATAGTGAGATCCCAATTGAGATTATGTAATATAAATTTTAGGAAAACTAGTCAGGGTAGTTTCATGATTTTCTCCAGCTTCTGTCAGCCCTATCTGTGTGGGAGTGAAGGCAGCAAGATGATAAAGGCTGACATTTGACAGGACCAAATAATAAGAGTTCAAAAAACCCAAGAGTAAAGTCTAGAATTGAAATGCTTCCTCAGCTGTTCAAGGTAAGGAATGGATAAAATTGTGAGGAAGAAGAAGACATTGAATCATTGGGGTGAGGAAGGCATGGAACAACAGCAAATGGTGCTTAGATACAGGAATGCATTTATTGATGTAAAGTGATGCCTTTGCTGGTGATGGAAAGACCAGCTCTGCATATTGGGGAGATAGGGTAGAAGAACAGATTATGGAAAACGACCAAGTTGAGTAACTGGGAGGTTAGAGTGTTAGGGGTGGTATCAACCAATATGAATATTAAAGTCTATTAGTAGAAAGATAGGATTTGGGGAGAAGAATTGGGTGCTGAATTCACTGAAGAAGGAAAGAGAATGTAGCAAACATTTGTGGACAAGAGCTACCAGAATTTTGATTAAGCAATTAAATATGAATTGTATGAATCTTGAAGGAAAAGGTTTTGTCAGTGGCAGTCGTAGAGGGATTCTGGAAGTAGCAATGAGGATCAAGGAATATTTTAACTCCTCATCTATGATCAGTGTATGTGTGTGTGGATTAGTGTATAAGTGATATTTCAGCTGGTGTAGCCAAGGAAACCATATCATCAGAAGGGAGCCAAATCTCAGGGAGTACAAGAAGGTAAAAGGAGTAAGAAAGAAAAAGTTCAAGATGAAAATGAAGTTTTTACCTTTGGAGCAGGTACTCTAGAGAGCAGAGTGGAAGGCATAGGGAGTTCTAGAGTGGGACATCTTTTGTATGAGAATAAGGAGTCTGTCAGAGGGAGGTCAAGAATAGATTTGGAGGGTCAGCTAGATAGAGCACCAGCCCTGGAGTCTGGAGGATCTGAATTCAAATCTGGCCTCAGTCACTTAACACTTTCTAACTGTATGACCTGGACAAGTCACTTAACTCCAATTGCCTCTCAAAAACAAAATAAACAAGAAAAAAAGAATGTTGTTTGAATAATGACAGCCATTGGTTCAAAATCATTGGGATGATGAAGAGAAAATGGTGGGACATGTTAGTCATTGAGGAATGTGTTTGTGTAAGTAACATTGTCCATAGTTTTAGAGTATATGAGGAGTTGGTCCATGGAATCAGGGAGAAATGTCCACCTGGGAAGGGGAATGGGGTGCCAAGGGGTGGGCAGAGAACATGCCTACAGGATCCTGTAATATCCCACAGAAATGGACTACAAAAACTTGGGGAAAACTGGAGAGGAAAGGGGTTAGCATTGTGAGACTCCAAATTATACTTCAAAGCAGCAACTGTCAAAACACCTTAGTACTGGTGAGAAGATCAAATATTTGATTGGTGGAACAGATCATGTACAGATACAAATGAGCACAGTAGCCCAATATTTGACAATTCTAAACATCACAGATATCAATCAGGTCAAAAACTTAATTCAACAAAATATTTTGAAAAAAGTAGACATGATAGGTAATATCAAATAATTTAAGGAAGAAAGAAGAAAATTCTTATCAAACTTGTGGATAAGGAGTTATTACTCAAGAAATAAGGGAAGATCACAGAATATAAAATGGAAAGTTATAATTACATAGAATTTATTTTTTTTAAATCAGATTCAATGCACCCAAAATTAAGAGCTACAGGCAAAGGGGGTGGGAAAATCTTTGCAATAAATTTCTCTGAATAAGGGTATGTCTCTATGATATATAGGGAACTGATTGAAATTTATAAGAATAAGAGCCATTCTCCATCTGATAAGTGGTCAATCAATATGAATAGACAGTGCTTAGAGCATTAAATTCAAGTTATCAATATCTATATGACAACATGCTCTAAATCACTAATAATTAATAATTCAGATCAAAATAACTCTGAGGTTATATCTCACACCAATCTGATTGATAAAGTTTTTTTAAAGGTAGGGAGATGACAAATGCTGGAAGGTTTGTAGGAAAATAGGCACATATTAATGCACAGTTGATGGAACTGTGAACTGGCACTATGCCCCTCAAAGAGCTATTTAACTGTGTAAATCCTTTGAACCTAAGATAACAACACAAGTCTACATTCCAAAGATATCAAAGAAAGAAGAAAAAGATCACTATATGCAAAATACATACATACATATAAATACACACATATGTATATCAGCTGTATATTAAAAATAAATAAAAATCCTACAATAAAAAATAAAATAAAATCAAGACCTAAAAAAACATATGTTGATCAGTTCTTTTGTGGTGGAAAAGAATTGGAAAATGAATGGGTGTCTATCAATTGCTAAATGATTGAAGAAGTTATGGTTTATTGATATTGACAGAGGGCATAACGGGTTACTTAGAAAACTGAACAGCAAAGAAACCAGTGAGTTTTAGTAAAATAGATTATAGAACAAAACCACAAAATTTAAGAAATGTCATATAGTGATAATAAAATCTGGAAACAAACTTTAGAAAAGGAAGTCCCATTCAAAACAACTGCAAAATGCATTAAATATCTGTGAATCAATCTAGCAAGACACATAAGACACGTGAATACAATTATAAAACTACTTAGAGAACTAATGAAATAAATGGAAGCATATTCATTGTGTTATGGTTCAGTATAACAAAAAATGATAATGATACCTAAATTAATTTACAGATTTATTGCTATGCTAATCAAGGGGGTACTTTATAGAGCTTGACAAAATAATAACAAAATTTATTTGGTGGAACAAAAGGTCAACAATCTCAAAGGAAATAATGGAAACAAAATAGATATGCAAGGGAGAACAGCAGTTTTTGACTGCAAATTGTATTTAAGGCAATAAATAATCAAAACTATTTGTTATTGGTTAAAATAGACAAGTGCATTAGATAAGGAAAAATAGGAACAACTCACTATCTAATGTTTTATATACTTAAAAACACAAACTTCTGGGTTTTCTCCTATTTGAGAAAAATTACTATAAACTTGGAAAATAGAAATTTAGCAAAAAAAAAAAAAAAGAATCACACCAGCATCTTCCACCATATACCACAAAAATTTCTAAGTTTAACTTAATTATAAAAGATCACATCACAAATAATTGGAAAAAAAGTAGATCTAGGTATCTTTCACAACCATGACCAAAGGAAAGAAATTAATACAAAAGGAAAATTGGGTAATTTCACTTACTTGAAATTTGATATCTTTTTCACAGGCAAATTCAATGCAGTCAGAATATGAAAATAAATTTTCAATTAGGGGAAAATACATACATGTATATTGATGGCCTGATGTTTAAAATATAAGAAGAATTTTTTTAAAAAAGAAGCCATACTCACAAAATAAAACCAACTGCCATTTCCCAGTTGATATGTGGTTAAAACATATAATTATATAGTTCTCCAAGAAAGAATCCCAAGATACTAATAACAACATGAAAGCTTCCTTCAAATTACTAATAATAAGAAAAATGCAGGACAAAACAATTCTGATGTTTTTACTTTATACCCAGTTAATTGATAAAAATCAAAAAAAAGGAAAGATCAAGTATAGATAGATAGGTTGTAGAAATACCAGTACACAAATACACTTTTGATGGAGCAGGAAATTGGCTACAACATTCTGAGAAACATTTGAAATTATGTTATGAAAATTACTGAAATCTTCATCTATACTTTTTGACCCAGAGCTACATACATACATACATACATACACATATACATACAAACATACATATTTATACACACATATACACACATATAGACACACACACATATATATA